>JAOVYX010001552.1:0-12550 GCA_035668315.1 Drosera spatulata | reverse complement strand
ACATTCTCCGGCAGCTTGCCCCAAGGTCGACAGAAGATTAAGGGAATGGGGTACCAGTTCTTGGGATGCACTTGATTCGCTGAAATTAGGATTGCCATGGGTCATGACATGTATCATTCTAAAGTGAACTCTATGCATGAGACAATGGCAAGAGCAGAAAAAAATTATGCCCATGTCAGAAACTATCAATTCCTGAAGAACAGACAAGTCCTAGATAACTCAGACAAGCCTTGAAGACATCACAGTGCTGATTGCATCCTCGAAATGCATGAAGGCTATGAGATCATGGAAAGGATTTGTAGATGTACAATCAAGTATATCTCCAAGGGTTTATCCAAAAAAAAAAAAAAGGGAAAAAAAATACCTCCAAGGGAGCGAAGGCTGCGGAGCGCGAGTTGAAAATAAGCACTCTTGAATCCATCACCCCAATCTCCAGCCTTCCCTTTGATCCCAACATACTTGTAAATAAGACTCGCAAGGGCTAGAGATACTATCGTGAAGCTCCAAGATATCAGAAACATTATCACTGTAACATAAAGAGTGAAATTAACATCTACCAGTTCTTTAAAGAAAGTAAAGAAGAAAAAGGGCACGAAATGTCAGCAAGGCACAAAGGGTATGCTCCAAACTATCGACACATTTTTCAAACTATCGGCACAAAGGGTATGTTCCAAATGAACCTAAACCCCTCTCTAAGGGGGGCTCACCTAAAGATGGCTTGTCTTAGGGTATCCTTAGTTGCTGGCCTAGCGCCTTGCATGTCATTTCATGCTCTTGACATTGGGCAGTAACACGTAATCTGACTGATCCATCACAAGTTATACTAACAAACATCAAACGAAGAAATAAAGCTTCTCTTGATCAATTTAGCCGCCTTGATAGCAAGGAGAAGATACCTAATTTACTCAATACTCATAACGGAAAACCAACTGACAAGCCCGCCTATTGTTTACCATGCATAAATTATGAGAACATGAAAGCCCTGAAATACATGAAAAGGATGTCATACCAATACAAATGGAAGCTCCAAGTAGTGAGAGGCTCCAATGGTGAAATTTCCACCTTGGACGCCAGCTAGGAGCGTCTAGAAGATCCAGAAGAAAGCACGATAAGTTCACTCCAGCATAGCAGAGAAGGTAAAACATGGTTATGGTAGGGGAGATAAGATCCAAGTTCCCGATCACCACACATGCAATACAAATGAATGCCGTGAAGAGGGTAGCCAGGTGAGGTTCAGCACCATCAGCTACTTTGAAGTAGTTAAGCACAGGTAAAATATCATCATTAGCTATGGCTGCTAGCAGGCGTGGTGCACCAACCAGACTCTGTAGTGCAGCACCTAAGGTTGAAAGAATGATGCCAACATAAATTATTGCTGGCAAAGGCCAAGCTACTGTAGCAGTAAGTAGCCTACAATGGAAATTGGTTCAAATCAGTAATGACTTGGAATGGCGAGTTCAAACATGAAAGCACGCATATAATCTCCCTTTATCATTGCAGAACTAAGCAAAAATTCATTTTGGAGCAAAAACAAAATGCTCCATGCTTCAAAGAAAAATGAGATAACTTCCATCTTCCTATCCATAAGCAGGAGAAAATCAAGGAGGACCAAGTACATTGATTTGGGATAAAAGTCGACTAGTCAACATGAAATCATTAAGCAGTGGATATCATGCGCATGAGTAATAATGAACGTCTTCACCTTGAACTAAGCGAGAAAATCTAGCAGTTCGTCATGAAACAAAAGATGATAAGCTCTCAGATATACTTCACTGAGAAGCACAAAGGAATCCCCTATGAACCTCCAACTCAAACAAGCAGGAAGTAGAGAGTCCAACTTAAAAAAATACCCCTTTGATCCACTTATGTTAACATATGTATAATAGCTACTGTTCCGTCATCACATACAAGAGAATTTCAGTTCAAAGTTCTTTCACACTTCAAGTTTCAGTGTAGTCCTATCTATCAAGCTACTTGATTTTATAAGTCTTGAACCAATGTAACAAAACTAACCTGTGAATAACATGATCAGTCCTTGTGGCAACATAAGGTCTATACTGGCAAGTGTTTTTATTTTTTATTTTTTATGTTTTTAAATCATAATGGCAAGAGCTTAATAACTTCACTCTGTAGCTCCTAATTGTAGCTATAATACCGTTTCAGTTGTAACTCCACATAGTAGTACTGGCAAGATTTCAGAAGTAACAGCGGGAAGTAATACGTAAAAACAAGAAAAACTGAAACAACTTCGGCCAGCAGCACCCTTCTCAAAATCAAGGCAGAAGACAAAGTGAAAAAGAAAAAGGAACAATCCTGATTAAGTGCATTCAGCAAAGAGTGTCGACTAAAGGAGTACAATACCTGTCTGTCAAAAGTTTCTCCCTAGTGGCAAATGAACCAAATATCAAAACCGAAATCAAGTATAGACCAGAGGTTGCAAGAGTTGCTGCCAATGTTCCAATGGGTATTGAACGCTGAGTGTCTTTCAATGAAGCAGAACGATTGGAACCAGCCATGATTCCAGTTACAGCAGGGAAAAAGAGGCCAACCAAAGCACTGTAAATTGCAAGAAAAATTGATTAGAAAGAAGCACACCTAGGGCAACTATTTCTAACTGGAAGAGGAGCCTCTAGAAATGTATAGAAATACATTCATACTTAAAAACAAAAATGATACTGTAAGAAAAAGAAAATAACTGCCACTGAACTCCTGTAGCTATCAAGGGCCAGGGAAAAAAAGATGAATGAATGAAGATAAAAATGAGCAGATTAATAGTTATTAATGGATAGATAGAAGCGATCTCCAGTAGCTTCATAACTAGTGGGAAAAAATCTAGAGATTTCCAGGATATGGTAATTCAGGCAGAGTAGGATACATTGCTCTATGATAAACTGCAACAATTCACAGAAGAGCATTTACAGCAATAGTTCGCACATTGAATGAACTCCAATGACGAGGCGATAAGACAGAAACAGTTTAAATACTTCAGATATGCTTACTTGAAATTCCAATTTACCGATCCATTTGGGTCAGGTATTCCAGCACTGTTGGTGGTTTGGTAATCTGGACCCCAGTTATCTCTGAATGTGCCCAACCTCAACCCAGTGATCCCTTCTGTACTCAAATTTTGAAGACAAACATAAATAAACAGCTATGTTTTGACCAAACAAATCAGGAAAAAGGAGAATCGGCAGAGAAAACTAGCAAACCATTGATCAGGATTTGATGTAAGAAAAATAATGACTATTAAATTTGTTCGCTTTCATTGCCCTTGAAAAATGTTATCATAGTATGCAATCTATTCAAGACAGATAAATGGAGCAGATCATCATCATTGGCTATCGCTACAGAAGACCTGCAGCAATCTTAAGTCTTGCAAAGCTAATAGGAGTCATCAATGTTACAAGGATCTCTAACCGTATTCCACTCTCAGGAATATCACTATGTGATATTAAGTTAGGACTGCAAAGAAACAGCTAACCTTCCGCAAACAGGACAACAGACAACCTAGGGACTCAGTGACAGTAGTACTTCTTCATGTAATTCAGGCGTTATCCTCTCCACGATTGTAAACCAGACAACTCCTTTTACTGTAAATTCTCCTAACCCAACCCATCCACACACCCCAGCCCCCCAAAATAAAGGGAAAGAAAGTACAGGGTAGAGAAAAGAACTCTCTTTCTCCATCACCCGCCATAAAGGTCATACAAGGCTCACGTTTCATGAATGAATCAACTTAACGACAAAAACATGAATACTTTCAACCTTGATTACTTGCTCATGAAATGCTGTTGCCCCCAACCCAACCCACACCCTCAGAAGAAGTAAAGGGACGTTTAGCTATGGAGACAACTTAGTGCATAACATCAATCAATTAGCCGATTGTGTCCTTGTGTGCGTTTCATGTGCGTGTCTTAGCATGATATGTGTGAAATTAGTAGTGAACAAGGTCCTTACCATCAGGCTTATCCTTCCCAGATACAAAGATACCGATGAATATACAGAACACTGAAAACAGAACAGGTATGAGGAAAGCAGGTGCAACCCGATTGATCATCTTCACACCGCCAAATACGATAAAGCAGAGGATGATGGTGACTACAATCCCATAAATTTGAAGATCATGTATACTTGTTTGGTGTATAGGACCGATGTCCGTGCCATTGACCTGTGTAATATTCTCTAATGAACAAAAGTAACCATAAAAAGAATTGATCAGATTATTTGAACAGCAACATAGTATATTTTCCCAGCAAAAAACAACATCAAGACTCTAGACTAAGGTCTATTGCCATGAAAGTGAACTAATTTATAGGGTTTTATTGTAAAAGAACATTGCATAGTAACGAAAGCAAAGATGAAAAATAACCCAACCTGAAAAAATTCCAGCACCAGGCACTGCATCAAGAAAGGTTTCAACTGCTCCCAAGACATAGCTTGAGCCATAACATCAAAAATAGCAGGTCAGCACCATATTATACTCAAAGGCCAAAAGAAACGAGTGGTGAGTGTATTTGAAAATTTGAAGGGGGAAAATACAAGGATGTACAGCATACACTCACAGAGCTCCAGCTACCGCTGTGCCAAGGAAGAAACATAGACCAATGCTTACTCCAACTTCAGGACCAAGGGCACGACCAATGAGATAATATGGCCCTCCACCCTAGAAATCACACATGCTTCGAATTAAAAACATGATATATCGATTATCACTGTATCAGAACAGAGAAACATGTGTCACAGAATTTTTTTGCTGACCTCAATAAGAAAAAGCATCTAATAAGCCAACAATGTGATGAAATTTTAGAAAAATCGCATTGAAAGAAATAAAAGATTAACCAAGTATATGAGAAGGTATAAATCCCATAAACACTGGGTAACAAGATTTCAAGACGCACCAATGGATAAACAAACCACGCAAAAGATTTTAACTATTCAGGAGACGACAGTTTGAAAAAAAAAAAACAATGATGAGGAAAATAAGAGGCTTATGCAGCACTAGCAAAGGTAGAAACATGTGCTCATAACAAGAAAGCCAAAGATCTGGAGATGTACTTCCCCCCAAGCCATCCCCACATCGTTAGTCATTTATGCCAATGTCTTGGAAAAAAAGTCATGTCGGTCCAATTTATCGGCTATGGAATTTCGGCTGGTATATCAGGACAAACCTGCTATACCAAGGATGACTGCCTTTTCTTTCGCATTAAATTGTCTCAAATATCATATTGTTTAGGATGCTCGACCGATACATCCGACGATGTATCATCCAACATGACAGATGTTTAAAGCAGTGTGCAAGAAATAGAAGAATAAAACCAGATAAACTGAAGAATGAATATGTAACCCACGTTCTACCAAATGCAGCAGACGAACATCAGAAAGTTACCTTCATTGCCCCATTTGTTGCTATAGCACTCAACGATATTGAAGTCAAAAAAGTACATGCACCACAAAAAGCGACAAGCAATAAAGACTCCCAAATGCCAGCCATACCAACAATCCTGCAATATTTACCACAAAATCACAAAGGGCTATAAGGAAACTGTTAAAAGTTATAACTGAACAAGCAACTGAGCAAGAACAGAAATTGCATGAACTTGAAAGGGGAAACTGCCCTTAAATGAACTTAATAATCCAGACAGTTGTTTAGAGACGAGACATCATCCCTCAGTTATAAATTTAACTAATGAGGTGGTTCAAACTCTCCACCATATATGTCGTAAAAGCTCATAGCTTGAAGCTAATGCAATTGGAAGTCCATTAAGAATGAATGGACTGAGAAATGTGACAGCAAGATGATGTACAAGTAAATTCTGAAATGCGTAAGTGACAAGACAAACATAATAAGAAAATACAGCTCAGATAAGATACAATGCCACCATCAACTATGACAGCTAAGATCTGCCACCATTCCGGCACCAAGATGCGCTGGGAAGATCACACCAATTACATCAGGAGAATTAGAAGTGATAGAAGCTCGTATTAGATAGTTACCAGGAAAACCGAATATAATATATGATTCCCAATATGTTTTGCAAGCAAGGCAAGAATACGCCCATCAAAGTCCCAAGTTTGGCATCAGCATCCTGTATAAAATGAATTAGGAGGATCAAATTTTCCACAGTGAAAAAGAAAGAAGCAGCACCTCATTTACAATAGCATAGGAAAACCCGAGTTATAGGTGAGTGCATGGGGATTCAATATGAAAGGGGATGTATGAACAAGACAGCATAATTATCATGAAACTCGCTATAAATCTCTTGCACTAGAACTGTGGAACACCTCACGTGGCAAACATCTTAGCTCTGACCAAACATAGGGTGAATAGTAATGTCCACAAGATTTCAGAGGCTTATCATCGGATACCTTGTCTACATCATTGGACAGATCAACCATTCGGCTATATTTACAGTTAACACTAGATTCAGTCTATACCATCCATGTTTGCACAAAAAATACGTGAAAAGACGGACATAGTCATATGGAGATACCAGAGCAAATTGGCATAAAACAGGGGAAATAAATGTACCCATGTTTACTGCACAGACTTACTTAGACAAGGCTTAGTGTGGTGGTGTTCTATTTTATTTTGTTCACCTATTTTAATATCATGTTTTAGAATCTATAGGTTTCAGCTTTGAAGTAAGCATTATCTTTATAAATTAGCTGGAAAATAAAGCTATCACTTGACTAAGGATGCGTAGATATTTGTCACTGGATGATATTGGGGAAAAAATTGCAACGAAAGGGTGCTTGTTCAACGGCCAATGTAGCCATATTATAAATTTTACTTCATGAACTGTACAGCATAGTAAGCCACCTTACTTGGACAAAACGTTCGATGCCAAAGTGGTTCCCTTATATTGCATACCTTAGGGCGTTCAAGTGTGATGGCTACATCCTCACCATCTCCTCTAGGACTGGATGGGGCCTGAATCTGCTCCCCGGTCATGCTGATAACCCATTCCACGAGTATACAAATCACGGGAAAATGTCAGCATCATAAAGACATAAGAATAAACAAGCTCTGAACTAGAGCATGAATAATCAATGTATAAAGCAACATGAAACAAATAACCCAATGCATACCTCTTGAGCCCCAAAATATTCACCAGAGAATCAAAACCAAACAACTCAAGCTTGGACTCCATCGGGATGCCATTTGCCCCTGTGTGAGGGTCAGATGAGCCATCAGAAGACCCTTCCCTTCCTTCTTCCTCCATAATGGCTATTGGTCAAGTCTTATTAACCTAGCAGAAAAGAAGACAAATAAATGCGAACTTCGCTGCATGTTCCTTATCAACTATTCCAGTAATAATAAATTTGAATAAAGGTTTTTCTTTCTCTTTTGCGACATGATATTCTTTTTTTGAAAGCATAGACAAAACAGCCTGAGTAGGTGCCTAGGTAGGGGACTTTAACATCACTGATTGCAACTATAAGTAGGATCGCACAAAAACCATTAGCGCAATCCAGGTGGATTGCCTCATTTCATCATCCTAATTCATCCCAATACACCAAATCGATCAATGAACCTATTAGAGAGTTCAACAACCACATGCTCGAGTATAAGACCATCTCCAGTCCATTTGACACATTCTCAACCCACTGGTCCTTTACTGCTCCCAAGTACCAACCAGACCACTGGTCCATTTAGCACAATCCAGTTGGATTTCCTTATCTCATCATCCTAATTCATCCCAATACACCAAATTGATCAATGAATCTATTAGAGAGTTCACCCACATCCTCGAGCATAATACCATCTCCATCAACCTGGTCCAATTAACACATCTCAACCCACTGGTCCTTTACTACTACCAAGTACCAACCAGACACTCTGTATGTTACATAAATTTATTATATCCTTTTTCTCATCTCATGTCTACTTCATAAAAAAGATAAAAACTCATCAACTTCTATATGGTTCACAAGGAAATGTATTTTACGTTATCAAATACACGCTCATTGCTATTCACACTAAACAGTATGGAGATGAAGTAAATTACGTCCACAAGAACATATTTCCGGCACCTACGATCAGACAAAGTACACAACCCAAGAATGTGAAGTCCACAAACTCTCAAGGCAAGACATGGCAAATTCGAGCATAAAGACCAATACTTCTCAAACGATTTCAAATCATTCTCGTCAATTGACTTTTGAATTAGATATGAGAACTAGCCCAGGGAAATTTTCTTCTCCAGCTCGTTCTAATCCCCATGGCCTCTCCTGAAAGTCCATATCATTATCAACTTCTTAGATTTTATTTGATTTTAAAACCTCATCAACTAATTAGCCAATGGTTCATCACTAGCAGCATCAGCAGCTCCAGTCTCCCTCGGTTGGTTTCTGCTCTTCATACAATAACCCTGTCTTGCTACACATGCGCTCGCTATGACAAGAACAACACCTCTCAGCCCTCCCAACTTGCACGCACGACCTCCCAATTAACCAGCTATAATAGCAGACGCAGATAGCTTAGAAGCATTATCTTTTGCAACTTCCTCTAGCCAGTGTTACCTCTCTTTTGAAGCCTAGAGAGCTCTTCTCTCTTCAACGCTTATGCACTAAAGCAACCATGGCCTGCATCTCAAACAATGCCGAGAGATGATTACTAGTCAAACAATTACCTTCCGATTTCTCCTTCCAAAAAGTTTCCCATTCTACTTGTCAAATTAAACAGAAACAGTCATCAGACAACAGATCAGCACACCACATTCATCTAAACCATTTCGAAGATCACCGCCTATTCTCTAGCCGTTTCACATCATTTTTTGCAATTACCCTAAGAAGAACACATGATCTGAGCACACAACACCAAACCACATAGATCCATTGCACCGTTATTCTTATTGCATCCCCCTCGGCATCATTCGATAAACTACATTCACGATCTACCACCACAACCACCACCTCGACGAATTTTTCCATCAAACGCAGCAATAAGAGAACAGAAAAGAGGGAAAACAGGTGAAAAGAATGCACAAACCTATGCCTTCGGCGAATCGAAATTCAAGATCGTAAGAGCACGATCGATTTCTCGGATCGCGATCTGAGATTAGGGCTTGTCGGATCTCGCAAATGATAGAATTTTGGTTTGACTTGGTCGAATCGCGGCGGCGGCGGTGACGGCGTGGTTCTTCGATTTGGGTGTGATACGAGGATTCGATGAGGATTAATTTTGAATCGCGGAGATTTTGGGGGAATTTGAGGGAGAATAAATATTCAACGCAGAGAAAGATGAAAATGGAGGCAAATGAGAATAAGGGTGGGAGGGCTCGCTCAAAAGTGTCTCCCGACAACGGGAATTGATTATTTGTTGTTCGTCCTTCGTTCTTAATCAAAGCATTTTAGGGAATTACTTTTCAGTCAATTATTTGGTTTCACAATTATTATAATAGATTAATTATGATATAAAATTTGATATGTATATAACGATGAATAAATATAATTTTTTATAAATTTATTATGAAATATTAATGATTATGTAACTTACGTACTTCAATCTAATATATGTTACGGAACGATCATACGTGATTCAATATGAAAACAAGTTTTATATTCATGCATATACAATAATACAAAATATATGTATGTTATAAAAATATGGGACGGAACTAATATATTTCATCGTTTCAAAATAAGTACAACGGTGAGATGGAGTGTTTGTTGAGTTAAATTATCAATGCAATGAGAGTTGGAACAATTTTATATATGCTAGAATCAATTTTTTATATAAATGATAGTGAATGACAATAATTTTAAGCAATGTTAATTTATTGTTGAATAATCTAATACAACATTGATAAATGAAAAAGATCCAATTATTAAAAAAATATGCATTAACAATTTATAAATATGATTCTCTTCAAGACTTCGATATTGCATGGTAATGTTTTGCTTCAATTTGATTGACTTAACTCTTCATATGCTTAATAATAATAGAGTTTTTCAATGATCAATATTAACTTATCAGAACCAATACAAAAGGTGATATGTGTGAACTAATAATAAGTTGACATATATAATCAATAGGATGTGGACACGTGGAGTATCAATCAAGAAAAACTTCTAGATTTGTATTATATATTTATAATAGATTTGTCATGATATAAGTAACATAATTCAATGCGACGCAAGTGATATAACGATAATAATACAACATTAAATAGTATTTTTGAAAAAAATTTTTTGTTTTAACAGGATGTGAGTATATTGAGTTCAACATTTTGGATGAATTATTTATTTGTTGTCTTTCTCTTATTTTGGATGAAGTGTTTTTTACCATGCCAATGTGAGTATCATTATAAATATATAATACAAATGTAGGGAATTTTTCAATATAGTGAGAATATATTGTTGAGAATAGAGTCTCTTCCTAAAATGAATTTTTTCAAATATTTAGGTTTGATGCTGCATAAGAATAAAGGAATTTATGCAGATATTGATCATAGGATTAAAACAGGTTGGCTGAAATGAAAGGACGCTTCAGAGGTGCTATGTGATCCTAAAATACCTACCAAGTTAAAAGAAAAGTTTTACAAGACACCTATTCCACCAGCGATACTGTATGGGTCAGAATATTGAGCAATTAAGTGACAGCATGTACAGAAGATGAGTATAAACGAGATGAAAATGTTAAAATGGATGTGTGGATATACAAGATTAGATAGGATACGAAATGAAGTTATCAGACAGATAGTGGGTGTGGCTCCAGTAGAAGATAAGATGAGGGAGTCACGACTAAAATGGTATGTTCATGTGAAACGCAGGCGAGTCACAGTTTCTGTTAGGAGATGTAAAGCTTGGGAGTCAGCACATGTCAAGAGAGAACGAGGGAGACCTAAAAAGAGCATGAGAGAAATCTTGAAGTATGATATGACCTATCATAATCTTACAGAAGATGATGTACATGACAGATTGGAATGGCGCCGTCGTATTCATGTAGTCGACCCCACTTGATGGGATAAAGGCTTGATTTGTTCTTGTTGTTATTGTTAATAGCTATGCACATGTCAACATCCTATTAGTTTAAATATATCAACTCTTTATTGTTTATACATGATTATTCATCATTATTATTATTATTAAGCATATAAATGGTTTAAGACAAATCATTAACAAGCATCATCAATTTTCTTTAGCATCAAAGACAATCATATTGTATCAAATCTATATGTTAAAGGAGTAAAATAATATCAAAGGTAGAAATAAGTTGAAAGTCTGCGAGAACAACTGAACTCAAAACGCACATATATCATCTGAAATGTAAGGACTATGACTCGTGTACACTATAAAAAAACTGCATATTAGTGATGGAAAATTTCCGTCTTTAAAACCAAAAATCCGCCGTTAATATTGTTTAGCAACAAATTAGCGACGGGATTTTTCCGTCGCAATTGATATTGTCGCTAAACACAAAATTACGATCGATCCGTCGCAAAACATTGAAAAAAAGACGACAGATTGACTTTCCGTCGTCAATTTTATTGATTTGTATGTTCTTTTTTAATCAAGTTTTCGCGACGGATTCCGTCGCAAATCTTTAATATTTAAACAATAAATCATAAATCGAAAAAGGATTTAACTAATCAAAAATCAAAAAGGATTTAAAAATATTTTTAAAAAATTATTTAGAAAAGGATTGACTCAGACATCTGATTGAAACGCTCGAAAAATGAATCCTACATTGTTAATATTAGTAGATTAGTTACTGAGGAAATAAATTTATATTCAATTTATAAAATAGAAAAACAATTCTTCAACATATTTGAAACTGTGTCACCGTCTCATCAACCAAAGGAATGTCCGCTATAGACTTCCCTATATGAATAGTCTCAACCACGCTGGGAGCATCGGACTTCCTACGAGTCTCGACGAATATCTTCGGTTGCGTGACCTTCCTCTTCAAGCCTTTTTCCTGTTTAAAAAAAAGAAAGAAAGAAAAACCATGAATTTATAGTTGTGAACCTAAATAAAAGAAAAAGAAAGACTTAAAAAAAAATAAACTTTTACCATTCTCTTCGCAATAGCGACAGAAGAGACGCTGCCCTGTGTGTGCGTCGCCTTCCCCAAAACCTGATTTGCTTGAACGATATCAGAATTTCGGATTCCGTCAAGATTATGGCGATAGTCCTCGAAGATCTATCCAATAGACTTTTCCCCCCCAATCCATCCAAGATATTCATCCTTGCCTTATAAACCTTATCCCCCACGCGCCTATGAAGCGTAACCTCCTAACCAGCCCGGACTTGCGCATTCAAAGATGCGTCCCAAGTATACTGTTGCTGCAAATTTAGAAATCACACGTGAAAAACAGCAAAAAATTCGAGAAGTTGAAATATTTATTAATATTCATATAATTAAAATTAAACATACATACTGAAAACCAGCCAAACATAAGCTCTCGCGTCTCGTAGGGGACCTGAGTAAATGTATGCTAATAAGCAGAGTAGAAAATCGTGAATAAAGCCACTGCAGTAGAGACCACATCATAGTGATAAAATCTAAAAGCAAAAAAAAAAAAAAAAAAAGATCCAAATATCAG
>JAOVYX010001551.1:0-12550 GCA_035668315.1 Drosera spatulata | reverse complement strand
AAGATGGTGCCTTCTAACCCAATGCATGCATCCATGCATTAAATAACGAAACCCTAGTTCCGTTATCGCCTCAACGCATTTAGTAAGCAAACAAGCATATCATCGCCCTCCTTTCGAAACCCTCTACATCATAATCATCATAACACATCATAAGCAAGATTTGGGTCGAGAGGGGTTAGTTACCTTTGAAGCGTGTTTAACCTTAGTTTTAGCTAGGGTTAAAGAATACCTTAGAAACCCTACGATCTTTGACACCCGAAGTCATCGTCCCACTGCCCTGCCTTCTTCACCGTCGTGTCCCCGCTGCCGTTACTTCTGGTGGCCGGAATGTGGCCGTAATGTCGCCGGAAATACTTCGTTAAGCCGTTTTAAAGCTCGTTTACATACCAACTTCGACACCCATTACACCCAAGGTCATCAAATCACATCATCTTGCTCTGCCAAACATTTTCACCATTGCCGGCCGGACTTTGGCCGGAATTTGGCCGGACTTTAACGTTCGTTTACGTCCAAATCTCGAAACCAAAGGCACCCGACACCACCAAGGCACTTCATCAAACTCTGGAACTCTCTCTGTTATTGTTAACAAGCGGCTACAGCTGGAAGTTTGGTCGGAAAACTCCCTTGGAGTGTTTCTCGGTTTGTTTGCATAACATCCTTGCGCATGGCCATGCTAATCTTCTCTGCATCGTTCTAGCTTGTCAAAACATTCCCCGAGTGATGGTCAGGGAGGTGGCAGCGTGTCCAAGATGATGGAGACGTGAAGACAACGAGGCAAGCTAGAGGAAGATCCGCGCGGCTTGCTGTTCTTGTTGCGTTCATCCATGGCCGCGGCTAGCTCTCCTTTTCCTTCCTTGCTACGACTTCCCTGCTTATGATGATCATGGCTTGTCATACGGAGGAGCTACGAGGTTGCCGGATGATGATGGTGGTGCGTAACAAGATGGCGCGAAGGAGTAGCTCCAAGGCCGCGCATGCGGCTTCTTTTTCTCCCCTTGGCTGCGAGTTCTTTTCTCCAGCCTTGAAGATGATCATGTGCGTTTAAAGATGATGGAAGTGGTGCGGTTGGTGTGGTGTTTGGCTTGGTGGAGGCGGTTGGCCGAGTTCTTGGTGAGGTGTGGCCGAATGGAGTTGGTGCGTGGGTGGGTGTAGCAACAAAGAGGGAAAGAATTGGAGGGAAAAGGATTTTAAATCATTTGGTCCCTTGTTTTATTTTCGTCAGTCTATTTTTATCTCAGTTTCATAATAATAATCTTCCGTTAATTAATTCGTGTTGATTTAATCGTACCAAACACGTTAATATTGTATTCCTTTTAACGATATAACTTTCTGAGACTAAAAACTGTTATGTTATTACATTATAACATTGATTCGTTCATTATAAATAAACATGCGATCATAACGTCTCTCAATAATTAATCATTGTCGATTTAATTATCCTAAATATTTTATAATAATATTTCGTTCAATGATCTCAAACTTTTAAGCTCAAACATGTGTCTCAAATGTATAATAACTTTAACGATGTAACGTTCATCGTTCATAAATTTAATTCAAGCGTTCGTTACATACGCTTCGTACATATATTTTTAATCCAATATACATTTTTAAATTTGATAAATTTTTGGGTTATTACACCTAAGCACGGAAAGAAGATCAGATTATTGTCCAAACGAAGATGGAGGTCCAAACTTGCCGATTTCTAGAGTTCAATAAAAGGCAGATCATCACCAGGAAGTGAAGACATCGATTGCCTACATAATTTTACCATCATATTGCAATGGAATAACAAAGAACCAATTTGTCATCCATAGAAGTTCAATTCAGCTCCACAAACATCCACAAGCCTAAGACGACGATCCTTTGGTGTTTTGGAGCTGACACACAACAAAAAACACAAGCTGCTTCTGTTGATTGACTGGAGATTTGATGAAGAAGACTTCCTCGGTTCAAGGTGATCGAACAAAAGGAAGACCCAGGCCTTGTTGAAGACAAGGGTGCCAAGATGCGAGGAGAACAATCCAAGAGACTAAGGACCAGAGAAGTACTAGGTATTGCTACAGGGGATTGAAGCTGAGGGTACAAGAGTTCTCTCAGGGAAGATAGGAACGAGAGGTGCTAAGTCTTAATCCGGGGTAGAACAGGATGTACTTAGGGTGACGTTTGAGGGATTGGTACAAGTTGTTATTGGTGTTGACTGTATTACCAGAGCATTGGTGATACAGAGATTCTATGACATTGATCTGGAGGATTGATGAAGGAGAGAGAGAACGGTGTGTAGTAGTGAAGGAGATCATTGTACAAAGTTCTCAAAAATCCCACTGGGTACTAGATGTAAATCTCTTGTTCCATAGTTTTGGACAAGAGACCAACCAGTATGAAGATTGTGTCCATTCTCTCTTTACTACTTTCGTTCTTGAACACACAGGAAACAAGCATACAAAACTACCAGTGACTTACAAGCAAGTAAATAGGTTGAGAAAGACCCAGGTCTTCCTAAAGACCCGAGCCTTCCACATCAAGAAAGTGAAAAAGAGTTCGAAAATCCATTGATACTCAATTCACCTCGCCCCTCTTGAGTATCCTTTTGCAAACCAACAATTGGTAATAGAGTTAGGTTCTTCTTAAAGGCTAACTACCTGAAAAGAAAAAGATGAGTTTGAGAGAGGCTGGAAAGGAGGGTGCATCTGAGCATAGGCCTCCACTATTTGATGAAACGTACTATGGTTTCGGAAAGAAAAGATGGAGATCCACATTAATTCTGAGGACTGGCAGCTATGGGAGATCATCTAGAATGGACCACTAAAGATAGAGAAATAAGATGCTGATGAAAAGATTGTTGAGAAACAAAGAGCTGAATAGGTCACTGAAGACTTCCAGAAGATTGAGAGGAATGCAAGAGCAAGAAAGATTCTCATATGTGGCTTAACTGGTGCTGAATACAAGCAAATCTCAATTTGCAAGACTGCCAAGGTGCTGAATATGAAGGAAACCAGTGAAGTGAAGGAGCAACAAATTGATATTTTGGCATCTCTATTTGAGAACTTCAGGATCAGCCCCAATGAGACCATCAAGGAGATGTTTAGCAGGTTCAATGAGATTATCAATGAAATAGATTCACTTGGTAAATCATGCACTCTTAATAAACTAGTGAGAAAAGTTCTCAGAAACCTTCCTAGGGACTGGAATGCAAAGCTCACTGCCATACAAGAAGCCAAGGACTAAAGAAGTTACCTTTGAGTGATTTGATTGGCTCCTTGATCACCAATGAGAAGACACTGAAGAAACAAGAAGAAGACGAAGCTGGTGTGTCAACTAGGATGAAGTGCCTAGCCCTTCAAGCAATTGAATCATCAAGAACCTGTAAAGCATGTGGAGTATGTGATGATGAGACTATAGCCTTCCTAAGCAGAAAATACTTCAACTTCTTGAAAAAGAAGGATGATAAGAAGAAGGTAAGTGGTAAGTTCTCATTTAAATCAACTTCTGACCCTTGTTTTAATTATGGAAAAACAGGTCGCTTCAAGAAGGATTGTCCAATGCTGAAACATGGAGATTTCAAAGGAAAGAAGTTGAAATTCTCTGCTGCTGACAGGAAAAAAGTCATGCTTGTTGCTTGTGAAGCTTGGGATGCTTATAACTCTTTTTCTGATGTAGACTGTGATGATGAATCAAAGGATGAAGAAAGGTCCAAAGGTTTTCTCATGCCCGAAAAGGATTCTGATGCTTCAGATTCATATGATGAGGTAATTGATGTCAGAACTATTACCAATGATTTGAGCAAGTTGTCTAAAGCTAATATGGCCATCATGTTTGAAAGAGTTTTGAATGATCTTGATAGAATTATTGATGAAAAGTTGAATCTTGAATCTGAAATTGAGAGGCTTAGGGATGAGATCAATGAGTCAAGCAACATGTTGAATCTAACAATGAGCAGATGTAGGTTACTTCAGGAAACTGAGATTGAAAGTAGTAAGGAAATCGAGGCCTTAAGGAAAACCACTAAGGCCCAGGCCTTCCAAGTAGAGAATCTAAAGTCAAAACCAATTTTTGTCAAACCCAGAGAGGTCACTGAATCTGAGTTGCTGCATGAAAAGGAACAAAAACTACTTTATGTGCAAAAGGAGAATCACGAGCTTGAAAAGAAAGTAACTTTGCTGGAAGCTAAGATTGCCATTGATGACAAGTATACTAGGAAACTAGGGCCATTGACCAAAATGCCTGAGCAACGAAGGCCCGACCCTTCCTTGTTAACTGTCATAAGCAAACCTACACTTAACAGATCATATCACAAATATGGAGTTAAATTTGAGGCTATTAATAAAAGAAAATCATCTAGAAAACCTCAAAAAGAAGTACACTGATGTTCCTGATTATCTGTTTTGTACTTATTGTGTCTTGGATGATCATTTGATTAAAAATAGTGACAAGAGACTTAATGGTCATGCTAAGCACCTGAGGTAAGTGAAAACCACCTACATTGTTTTGTCTACTTCAATTTTTGTTTCAGGTTATGCAAAAGGACCTAAACTAACCCCTTGATTGCATGGTTACAGGAAAAAAGTGAGAGGGAGCAGCTTATGGTTCATGGATAGTGGCCACTCTAGGCATATGACAGGTGACAAATCTTTATTTCTCTCACTCAAAGCCTTTGATGGGGGGAATATGACTTTTGGCAACAATGGAAAAGGTAAAATTGCATGTACAAGTAAGGTTGGTAAATCACTTTCTCACTCTATTAATGATGTGCATTATATTGTAAGATTAAAGCATAACTTGTTTGGCATATCCCAATTCTGTGACAAAGGAAACAAGGTTGAGTTCACTGACAATGTTTTGTACTGTGAAGGATTCAAAGATAGGAAAATTTGTTCTTCAAGGAAAAAGGTGTAAGTATATTTACAAAGTGATCTTGGATGAAATTCCTGTCAACACTCTTAGTTGCTTAACTGTTCAAGAAGAAAATGCCATGTTTTGACGTAAAAGGTTTGGCCATGTTAGTTATCACCTACTTAGTAGATTAAATTCTAAGAAACTGATAAGTGGTTTGCCTACAATGAAATATGAGCAACAAGGTGTATGCGACTCATGTGCAAGAGGTAAACTTGTCAAAACATCAATCCATTCCAAGATTGTGGTAAGTACTTCTAAACCTTTACAATTACTACACATAGCGTGGATCAATGAGAACGCAAAGCAGAGGAGGAAGTAAGTATGTTCTTGTGATTGTTGATGATTATGCCAAGTACGCATCGATTATCTTTCTTAGAACCAAAGATAGGACATTCGATGAGTTCCTCAGTTTCATCCCCAAAAATCAAAACAAGATTGGTCTCAAACTGGTGTGGTAGAGAGGAAGAACCGGGCCTTGGAGGAGATGTCAAGAACAATGTTGCTAGATAGCAACTTGCCAAGAAATTTTTTAGCAAAGGCTATCAATACAGCGTGTAACATTCTGAATAGGGCACTCATCAGACCTATGCGGAAGAAAACCATCTATGAGCTCATGAATGGAAGAATTCAAAACATCTTACACTTGAGAAAATTTGGACGCAAATGCTTTGTCCTTAATAATGGAAAGGACAATCTGGGCAATTTTGATACAAGGAATGATAAGGGATATTTTTTGGATATGCTCATGGAAGCAAGGCTTACAAAGTGTACATATAATTTTTTTATGAAACTAACTTGAGTGATTCGAATTTGCAAGATGAAGACTTCAAGATCAGCTTCATCATGGATAAACCAACTGAAACAGAACGTGATTCATAAAAAGATCAAGCTGGAGTTAATGGAGACACAAAGACTGAGGAGTCTGGTGATCAAGCAGGAAACCTGGAATCTGAAGGGACGAAGCCCCGGGCCTTGGAACCTGAATTAGAAGAAATTGATCAAAACAAGGAACTGGAGCTTCAAGCCATCTGACACTCCTCAAGTGATCAGAAACTGAAAATATAAAGGCTCATATCCACCATGATTATAAAAGCTGGTGTGCAAACAAGGTCAAGAAATTCTCTTCAAAACACTTTATGTTTTTTCAGCTTTTCTCTCTCACATAGAACCCCATGATTATAAGGAATCTCTAACTGATCCTGAGTGGGTGTGTGCAATACAAGATGGATTGAATCAGTTTGAAAAAAGCAAAGTGTGGCATCTTGAACCTAGACCTAGTAATCACCCTATCATAGGAACAAAATGGGTCTTTAGAAACAAACTTGATGACAGTGGCATAATAACTAGAAACAAAGCTAGGTTAGTGGTCAAAGGTTACAATCAAGAAGAGGGAATTGATTATGAAGAAACCTTTGCACCTGCTGTTAGATTAGAAGCCATTAGGATGTTGATTGCACTTGCTGCTCACATGAACTTCAAGCTATATCAAATGGATGTGAAAAATGTTTTCTTGAATGGCTATCTAAAAGAGAATGTATATGTTGAACAACCACTCTGCTTTGAAGATCTAACATATACTGATCATGTGTTTAAACTGGACAAAGCTCTTTATTGCCTTAAACAAGCCCCAAGAGCTTGGTATGAAAGGCTCTCTGAATTCTTGCTGTCACATGGTTTCACTAAGGATCAAGTGGATAAAACTTTCTTCATCAAGAACCATGGCAAATCTGATTTGTCAGTGCAAATTTATGTTGATGATATCATATTCGGTGTTACTAATGAGATCTTGTGCAAGGAATTCTCTGAGCTCAAGACAAGAGAATTTAAGATGAGTATGATGGGAGAATTGACATTCTTCCTTGGACTCCAAATCAAGCAAGGAAATGAAGGGATAATCATTCACCAACATAAGTATCTCAAGGAACTACTCAAGAAATTTGGCATGACTAATTCCAAGACTTTTGACACTCCAATACCTATTGCATCTAAGCTGGATGCTGATCCTCAAGGTAAGGGTATAGATCAGAAAATATACAGAGATATGATTGGTTCCTTACTTTATTTGACTGCTTGTAGACCTGATATCATGTTCATTGTGTTCTAGTGCACTAGATTTTACGCTAATCCTAAGGAATCTCACCTTAAAGCTGTCAATAGAATAATGAGGTATCTCAACGGCTCAAAAGACCCTTTGGTATCCTAAGGGGATCAATTTTGACTTGTTAGGATATTCTATTGCTGATTTTGTAGGTCATTTAGTGGATTGGAAAAATACTACTGGCACATGTCATTAACTAGGTCCATGCTTAGTCTCTTGGTCATCAAAGAAACAGAATTCTGTAGTCCTTTCTACCACAGAAGCTGAATATGTAGTTGCTGGATTATGCTATGCACAATCACTTTGGATAAAACAACAACTTAGAGACTATAGCCTAGGCCTTGGTTGTGTTCGAATTTTATGTGACAACACAAGTGCTATATCTGTCATCAAAAATCCTGTCCAACACTCAAGAATGAAACATGTTGACATTAGATATAACTTCTTGAGAGATAATTATGAAAAAGGCAATATAATCTTGGAACATTATAATATAGAAAATAAATTGGCTGATATCTTTACAAAACTTTTTAAGGAGAGAAAGTTTTGAGAAGATAAGGTAGGAAATAGGCATGATCAAAATATTTTAACTTCTTGCCATTACATTACTTCTCTTTCTAAAGCTGAGTTGATTTGAGAGGGTATTCTATTTGAAACTAAGTATTTTCTGTAGATATGTTTTGATTTGATTGATATCAAGACAGGAAGGTCAAGGATCCGGAATCTTCAAGGAAATCTCAAGTCATGATGAAAAACAAGACACTGGAATGGGGAAGATAAGTTCTCCAAAGGTATGTTTTAAGTTAAGTTGGTATGACATTGATTATTGCATGATCATTATTTTGTTATCACCACAAAGGCCCAGCCCTTCCTCATACTTACCTTATATATACAACTGTTATAACTTCCTAAAGACACATGCAAGCACAAGTTTCCAAAACATAATCCAACTTACGAAAATCGTTCCAAAACTTCACAAACCACTCTCAATATATGGCTGCTCGTCCCAGAACCAGATCCCAACACAAAGCCATGAGCTATTTCACAAATACAAGGAAGAATTCAGTTGATGTCGACGAGCACTTGGGAGAGATTAGTCCTGCGAAGCCGCTTGCCACTATACATCCCAAAGAACAACACGCAATAGAGTGGAAGATGTCAAATAAACCAAAATCAGGCATGAATGAGACAAAATCTATGAAGAAAAGAGAGGGTGTAACATCGAGCCCTCATGATGAAGCCAAAAGTGACGAATTTTAGACACCACTATCATCGCCAATGTCCGAGACACACTCCACGGTTGCCAAAGAGAATGATCCTATGGAGATTCTGACAGAAGTTGCGAAAAAGGAGATCGAAGCCATCTCAGGAGAAACAGAATCGAAGAAGGCCCAGCCCCTAAATAGTGATGAACAAGACCAAAACCCTAACCAGGAAAACCCAGATCCTATAACTGAGGTTCTCAAAGACCTTGCTGCTAAGCATCCCTCACCACCACAAAAATAAACCACATGCCCAACACCAATGGAGACTGATGTAACGATTCAGTGTGAACTTGATAAAATCAAAGACCTAGCCAAGGAAGGCCCCGGCCTTCCTGCTGAAGAGGAAAAGAAGAAGGCTGCTGCTAAAGCCTTCTTGGAGAGGCTTGTTGAAGAGGTACTCTCTAATGATTCTGAGTACCATGCTGACACTGATGCATCTGATGAATCAACACCACCTACGCCCAAAGAAAAAGCAACCACCACCACCAAAAAAAGCAAACCAAAAGGCCTATTGAAAAGAACCACAAAATCCTTAACCTCAATGTCCTAATGCACCACAAACCAAAGTCACAACCCACCAAATCCCCCTAAAGAAAAGCCCTAACCCTGTTGGTTAACTCCTCTGAAACAGAAACTGATGAAAATCTTCCTAAGGCAACTAGGTAGAGAGAAAAGAAGGAGAAGCCTATCCCTGCTGCCTGTAGGGATATTCAGCTTGGAAAGGTGATCTCTTTCACCTGGTTTAGGAGTAATGGACTTGTAGAGTTGGTGATGCATGCTGTCACAGGCACGTCAAATTAGAATTTATACGCACTCATTTACACTCTAAAACTATTTAAATTCATGTGATAATGGAAGTAAGGGTTGAACTCATAGGAATGGTCGCAATATTATTTATTCTTCTCTTTCGCCACTATAAAAAAACTATTATAAATATGAAAACTAAGATGGGGGGGTTTGTTTTTGACTGATGATACTAATTAAATAATTAAAATTAAACTAAAATAATCTAAACTTATGGAAGAAATGGATTGAGGTGTTTTCTTATGTGATAAAAATATCGGAAAATTGTATTTAAATTCCACTTTTAATAATTTGTTACACATTGCTCCCCCAAAACTTTCAATATACCATTTGCTCCTTCTTTTGATTTACAATCACATTTTGCTCCCCCTTTCTCATGAAATTACCATATTCTCCCTCACTTTTGAAATGTGATGGAATTTTTGGGCCCTCTTCATCTACTCTTGACCAATCTTGTCCACATTTCACACCACCACGCGACCAATCTTCATCCACACTTGACCAATCTTGGATCCCTTTTCTTCTCCCATCTCCATCCATATTTCATCTTTAATTTCATCCACATTGCCATGGAGCATGAAATCCAGGTATGATTTGTGCATGTTTTCATACAAAAGTGAAAATGTCGATTCATGGATACTTTTTTGTTGGACATTCGAATTTATTGTCGGTTCATGGAGAATGAATTCTTGTGCTTGTCACAATTGAGATGTTGTATGATTGACATGAGTTCATTTCATTTGTTGTCCCAGATGCAAGACATGGCATCCCGTGGAAGCCCTCAACCAATTGATACGGAGTTAGTTGCCTTTTGTATATATGAAGGGGAATGTCACTCAATCACTATCCAAAAATCGATGTCCCTAGTAGATGTATAAGAGCAACTAAGGAACAAATGCCCTCAAATAATCCCGATGACGGTGATCTTGAGATACCTTGGTCCTCAAATTAGGATTCATGTGTCTCTAATCAATGATAGAGACGTATCCAACATGTGTACGGTTTATGAATGTGCAAGCTTGGGCGTAATATAAATGGAGGCATAAAAAAAGACTACTCCTCCTACTCCTCCTTCAAGAGTTTCCTCCTCAAGTGTTCATCAAGATGCAAGGTTAGTTTATATTCTACAAGTGATAGCACAAAAACGAACAATGATAATAATTTTCTCAATATAGTCATGATATGTTAGTGTACTCTTTATTTTTCAACACCTTTATGTGTTTTAGTTATGTGATAATGTTATTCTATGTATTGAAGTGGTTGTGAAAATTTGGTGAGTCCTTTCAAAATTTGCCTTGTGTTGTATGCATGGCGAAAGATTCAGTACTGCTTATTCAAGTTATGTTTGTTTGTTTTATTCTATGTTGTTGTACATTAGAAGTGTGATTTATTTCTTGTGAAATATCTTATGGACTGCTTGTAACGCTTTTGTTCATTATTGTTGTTGTTTTAGGTCTCTAAACGATGATTGTGCTAATGTGCCTAGAACTTCAATCCTTGATAACACTTCCATGGAGTCATGGCACGATTGCATTCAATGCGAAGATCAAGTGTTTGCTGATGCAAATGAATTTCGTGTGGCTATTAGAAACTATGCTATTGTCGAGAGCCGTGATTTTATCTTCAAGAAAAACCATTCGAATAAGGTAATTATAAGTTGTCCACACAATAGTTACGATTGGCGTGTTGTGGGTGCCAAATCTAAGTGTGATGGAGACTTTGATATGAAGGTGCAATTTAAAGCACACTTGTGAGATTGGATTGGGGAGCGGGGGTCATCCAAAAGCGAAGGCTGTGTGGGTCTCTAACATTGTGAGGAGTTGTTAAGACATACGTCAAGTTTTCGTCGTAAGGATATTGTCAACGAGGTTTAAGAAACCTATGGTGTAGAGTTTTAATATCATCATGCATGGCGAGGGAAAGAAGTTGCATTGGAGGAAATTCATGGTAAAGCACAATCTTTATTCGATCAACTGAGATGGTATTGTAGCAATATAAAGAGAACTAATCGTGGAAGCATAGAAGAATATGAAGTTCGTAGTGATACGAACCAATTTCTTCGGCTGTTTATGAGTTGCAATGCATGCCTACTTGGGTTTGTTAACGGGTGTAAGCCTACTATTTTCTTGGATGGCACATTCCTCAAACACAAGTATAGGGGTTGTCTTCTAAGTGCAACAAGAAAGGAGGCAGAAGGGGGTCTTTTTCCAATAGCCTTTGTGGTTGTAAGTGCGAAAACTAACGAAATTGGGATTGATTCCGTGGGCTCTTGTCAATGGCTTTATCACCCTTGAATGGTGGAGCTTGGTATCGATATACATTTTTCTCCGACCGTCACAGTGGGATTTTGTGAGCAATTCCGATGTATTTTCCTGGAGCTTATCATTCCTACTGCTTGCGACATCTAGTTGACAACTTCAAGAAGGAGGTAAGTATGTTATTTATTGAAGTCGCAAATACTACACCTTGTTGATTTTATACTGGGGTTCGATAAATTTAAACTGGAAGTTAGTGAACATTTACAATCAATATATTTGAGTGAATTTTACATCTAAATTCTGACAATATATAATCAATAACTTACGGTATAAATTTTACGAAAGATGTTTTTATTTTCAACTGTATTTATCGTAAATAATTTACAACAATGGTTCTTATGTTTATAGGTTATGACAAAGTATCCCATGAAGAACAAAAAACACTGGTGTGGCGTCTTCAAAGCAGCTGCATACGCAATGACCATCGATATATTTCATAGCAATATCAATAAGATCGTTGGTGAGATGGAGCAATTTATACATTTCATAAGGGATTTGCATCCGGAGTGTTGGGCAAATGCATTATTTCCAGGTTGTCGATGGGGCATAATGACAAATAATCCGACGGAAAGTTTCAATAGTTGGGTGAGAGGTGCCCGTTATCTTTCGATCACAATAATGGTTGATCAAATTCGTGTGCAAATCATGACACTCATGTATGAAAGAAGGGAGACCACTTTTGAGGGGTCTACGGTGTTGTGTACTAAACCGACAAAGAAGTTGAGTGATGCTTACAAGGCAAGCCGTGGATTAGCTATTCATCCTGCAAGTGCTTGTATGTTTCAAGCGGTCGATAAACAATCAACTCATGCAGTGGACTTGAATGCCCACACATGCCGTTGTCGAGAGTGGCAAGTGAACGGTATTCCTTGCAATCATGCTTGTGCTTGCATTGAAAAAAAAAGGGGGGGGGGGGACATTATCTAATTATTGCCATAAATACTTCACCATTGAGAGTTACAGGAATACTTACAAGGAGATAACGAATCCTGTGCCTAATTAAACGGTACCAAACTAATCACTGTTTGGACGTACAACACAAGTGCACGTGTCATTCGTGAATATAGTGGAGAGTACAAGAGTATCGATCCCACCGGGACAATAGAAACTAAGCACTAGAATGGACACCTTTGCTAAATTTGAGTGATCAAAATTTTGGATTTTGTTTTCCT
>JAOVYX010001550.1:0-12551 GCA_035668315.1 Drosera spatulata | reverse complement strand
GAGCACTGGGTAGCTAAGGTCTCGGATTTTGGACTCTCAAAGACTGGCCCCGAGGTGAACCAGTCTCATGTAAGCACAGTGGTAAAGGGTAGCTTTGGGTACCTCGACCCCGAGTACTTCAGAAGGCAACAACTGACCGAGAAATCTGATGTCTACTCTTTCGGAGTTGTTCTCTTCGAAGTGTTGTGCGCTAGTCCTGCCCTGAACCCGAGCCTGCCGAAAGAGCAAGTGAGTCTAGCGGATCGGGCCCTTCTTTGTGCTAGGAAAGGTACAATAGAAGACCTTATCGACCCTCACATCAAGGGCACCATCAAGCCGGAATGCTTGAAGAAGTTTGTTGACACTGCTCAGAAATGCTTGTCCGACCAAGGGGTCGACCGCCCATCGATGAGTGATCTATTGTGGAATCTTGAGTTTGCTCTGCAGCTTCAGGAGAGCAACGGGGAGGAGTCGAAGAGGGGTAGTCCAGCGGAAAGCATCGAGCTCAATGCAAGTGCCAACATCAGTAAGCATTATAGCACACTAAGCCTAGGAAGCGAAGACGACTTTGTTACAGATAATGCTCAGAACTCTAGCACAGCAATCTTCTCACAGATTGTTCATCCAACAGGGCGTTGATTTCACAGTTCACAAGCTGCACTGTTTTCATGATTTTGAAACAACAGTCCACCGGAACAGGCATTGATCATATAACTCTTCATCGGGGTTCGAAAAATGTGAACTAGACTAAAGATAATGGCTTTAACCATACAGGTTATGGTGTTGATGTTGTATATTTGCTCAATACAACACATACTGTAAACTAAGACTATTGAGACTACATATACTCAATACGAAACATGTAGATAGTACGATCCAATCACTTCAAGGTCAGTTTTGATAGGTTCTATATAATACACTTTCCTCCAAAATACTTCGTCTATACGATGACATTCATCTTAATACTGGCACTCAAAAGTTTATGCCAAAATGTCGATATAAATTAGACCTTCGAACATGATTAGACAACAACATTCTTCATCCAATTCTCAATACAATCGAAATGCACAACAGAGAACATCAACCTGATTCATGCAACATAGAAACACAGCGTCTTTTTCACACCAAGCAGTGTGAACTCAAGGATATGGCAATATCATTCTTCCTTAGTTTACTCGAAACTAAAAACGGAAAAATGGATTTCACGTCGGACATACCTTCTCGAGCAAGTTCTCGTGCTCACTACTGATTTCAATCCCATCTTCCTCCATCCTCTTCCTAATCCCGAGGTCGGTTTTCCCAGCATCTGTGTAAATCAGCAGCAATGACAAGTAAGCCTTCGCATCAAGACACCCAGCCTTCTTCAACATTGTGCAGAATTCCTTGGCACCATCTGCATCCTTCTCCATCAGAAAATACTTAAAGAAAGATTTTATTGTTTCTGAGCTTGTTGTTTCTGAGCTTGGCCGCCATCTCTGATCATTCTTCACATCAGCAGTAGACTTTTCCCAATGCTCGAGAGCTGAACTTATATCTGCTTTCTTCAAGTAGTACGCGATGAATGATTCATGAGCCTTGATATGAGCTGATATAGCTTTGCTACTCCCGCTTTCAAGAATTTGCTTAGCGTTGTCAACAAGGTCGTGGCTCAGATAGGTGTTTATAACGTGGTTCGCGAGCTTTGGATCATAGTGTTGGCAACCAAGGCTCCACTCTTGAAAGAATTTCTCCAAGTCATCAAGTTTTCCCAGCTTGGAAATAGCTTGAAGTAACTTAAGGTAGCTCATATTGTGGCAGTCTGGATGACTTCAGCAAATCCCAAGTTCGTAGAACTGCAGCATGATCACCAATAGTAGCATAGAAGGAGATGAGAAACAGATAAGCCGAGCGCTCATGTTTCTTGTCCTTCACAAACTCCTCTAGCTGCTTCAGGGATGATTCTGCTTTCTCACGAAGGCCAGCCTTGATAAACATATCAGCTACATTACTGTGGAGGGTCCAATTCACACTCTCTCCCTTTGCTTTTATCTCGTCAAGAACTCTTTCATAACACTCTCGATGTCATTCATCATGAGATGAGCCCGCATCAAGAGAATCTTTGAAAGACTATTTGGTTTAATGTTCTTGTTCTCCATGTCTTGCATTAGAGAAGGAACCTTCTCAGGTTGGTCCAACCTCAGATACACAGCCATCAGGTTGTTGAAGGCCATCAGGTTATTGAAGGCGAGAGCGGCTAAAATATTAGTCTTATCCATTTCTTTGAAAAGTGACAATGCTTTATCTACCATCGACTCGTTGCAATAGCAGTTGAGAAGAGCCCCATTGGTGTACTGATTCTTCACCTCGGAAGGGAGGGAATAAAAGTATTTCTCGGTTTCAGAGATACCCTTAAGTTTAGCCACTACATCCAGACGTACGGCATGGTCGCGAGCAGAGTAATTGTATTTTCTTTTATCCATCCATTCCAGGATCTGCATAGAATATCACAGCAGAAAATCGATAAAAGAAAAAAAAAAAGGTGAACAGAATTGGGGAGTAAAGCACTTTTGCTGTGAGAACAAACAGCTGCACACGACCAAGAGGATCCGTTGAGGCGGCTCCAGAAATAGAAATTTCAGAAAAACACTCGGCACGTCAATTTACTCTTAAGTTTAAGAATCCTTATACACCCTCCGTCCCACATAAATTGTAACTTTTATACACGTGGCACAAAAAGTTTTTTATGTTACGAATCGTGTACGAGACTATCAAAGATCGTTTTATGCAAAATTATCGTGAAATACTAATGATAATTTAAATTGTGTTCTTCAACTCTGGGTCGTTTGCATAAATTTATTGTATTGTTAAGACAAATAATAAATCTTCTCAAAATGATAGTATTTGTCTTCAATTCCTACAAAGAAATATTTCTAGAGATGAAAAGAGAAATGAGGTTGTAATGTCATATTGGAAGATTTATTTTGAGGTGAATTTTAATGACCGCAACGTGATTTTGACCTTCTTCGTCTCTCTCTATAACTGCTTTTTCATCAAGCTCGCCATAGCCGACCTCATCGACTAAGATGTTCACTTTTGTTCAATGGTTATGGAGCTTTATTTTAAAATGTTATCCAATGAATTAAATGAACAGCGCGTTGTCGGTGCTATAGAAGCAGCATAATGGCTGTTGCAATATTGCAGGTCGAAAAGTTTATACTGTAACTTGAAATGTTTATATTGTAACTCCTCGAATGTATACTGACAAATTTAAACTACTCCATCTGTCCCACGAAAAACACAACATATTGATCAGGCATACGCGTCGATGTAAAGTTTGATACGCGTGCAAGACGATAAGACGTAATTTTTTGTAAATTTATCATGAAACATTAATGGTTGTGTAAGTTACGTACTTCAACCTAATACATATTACAGGACGATCAGACGTGATTTGATATGAAAATAAGACTTGTATTTAAACGTAAAGAATCGTACAAAATACGTATGTGTTGTACTTTTCGTGGGACAGAAGGAGTATAGATTATACTAAAACTTGATGGTGCACATTTATTAACTTACCGTTCATATTTTTCAACTTGCATCATTAAATTATCAATTTATTGTATTTACAATAGAAGGTAGGCTGCCGTTGTAACATGAAAGCATTTTCATTAAATGAAAGGTCTAAGCTCACCCCGAAAAACATGCATAATTAAAATGTTGAGTTTTTTATGGACGAAGAGAGTAAAGAATAAGAATAGTAGGATTTCACGTGAGAGAAATAATATACTAGAAAGTTTAAATATTGAGACCCATAAGAGAATCAAAGATGAAAAAGTGTAGAGCAAAATGTAATTTCAATCAAAAGGGGGAAGGGAATATATTTGAAAAAAAGAAGAGGGAACTAAAGGTGAGATGAAAGATTTAGGGAGTAAAATGTGAAAATTTTTATGAGGGGTATTTATATGTAGTTTATCGTCATTTTTATTTCGGACTTAATCACATATTTTGGATATGTCGTAGGTTTCATGACTTTATATGTTTTCCTTAAATAAGTTCTCCGGATGTATTGGAGAAACCATACATCAATGCAATCAACTTACTCGTTGGGTTTTTGTAAACAACGTTGTACTGTTAACGCTTCTGATATCAAACGAAGATTATCGGTCAAACCTATTGGTCCAACAACTTGTGGATTGTTTCAAAGCCACGAAAACCAATACTTATCTAGCAGCACACTTGCGCGAAGCTTCTGAGTGGATAAAAAGATATGGAATAACTATTACTATGTGGTATGGACACTATATAAGCTCCAAACATGTGGAGTAGGTATCACTATATGGTATGAACAATATGGAATAACTATCACTATACAGGTATGGCTCTCAACATACTTACATTAATAAAAATATCTTTTTATCACAGTCTTAGTCATATATTTTGGATGTCATTTTGATCATTGTATTAGAGAGCGCTTTTGAGATCAAAAAGATATCATCGTGCAAACTATTTATCCTAACAACTCGTGGATTGCTTCAAAGCCACGAAGATCAATGCTTACCTAGTGGCAGATTTCCACGAAGTCTTCGAGTGGATAAAAAGATGTGAAATAGCTATCACTATGTGGTATGGACAATATACATACTCCAAACATGTGGAGTAGCTATCAATATGTGATATGAACAACATGAAGTAGTTATCACTATGTAGATATGGCTCTCTACATAGCTACATTATTTAGACATGTTAATTTTATAAAGGTCTTAGTCATATATTTTTGATGCGTTGTAGGTTTTCATGGCTACATATTTTCTCTTACGTAAGTTCTAAGCATATATTGGAGAAACCACACATCAAAGTAGTCAACCTACTCGTTGGGCTTTTGTGATCGTTGTTGTACAGTTAATGCTTCTTAGATCAAAAGGAGATCATCGTCTAAACCTATTTCTTCAACAACTCGTGGATTGCTTCAAGGCCACGAAGATCGTGCTTATTTAGTGATAGATTTGTACAAAGCTTTGACTGAATAAAAGGATGTGAAATAGCTATCACTATGTGGCGTGGATAATATACAGACTCCAAACATGTGGAGTAGCTATCACTATGTGATATGAACAATATACAGTAGCTATCACTATGCAGGTATGGCTCTCAACATACCTATATTAATAAAACATGTTATGATTTCTTGTTTAATTTCTTCTTCATCGAGGTCTTAATCATATACTCTCTCTGTCCCGTATTAATTATGACGTGGGGACTCAATACGAGATTTTAGGTGAATGTAAAATTTATATGGATTTTGATGAAGAAATAGAAATATTTTTTTGGTGGTAGTTGAGTTTATCATAACAGTTGAGAGAGGAGTTAGTGGATGTACTGTAGCAAATGAGATTGCTTTGTTATTTTTTTATGTTAAAAGATTACTAAAAAAGAAAAGATAACATTTATTTTGGGACAATCCCAATAGAAAAATGTAACATTAATATGGAAAGAAAGGAGTATATTTTAGATGTATTATAGGTTTTCATGGTTTCATATTTTTTCTCAAGTAAGTTCTCAGGCTACATTGAAAAAACCACACATCAAGGTAGTTAACCTACTCGTTGGGCTTTTGTGAAGCCACAGAAAACAATGTTTATCTAGTGAGGGATTTGAACGAAGTTTTAGAGTGGATAAAAAGATGTTGAGTAGCTATCACTATGTGATATGGACAATAAAAAGGCTTTAAGGTAACTGTAGCCAAAATGAAAACCATCAAATGTATTTTGGTGTTCTATAATTTAGAGAAGCGAGTGAAGATATGCTAATTTCATTCCTCTATAATAAGACGGTCATTGGTGATATGATTACAATTGATTCTTTGTGGAAATAGCTAAAAAAAACAGAGGCCATATATACATCACCAGGGGGTGAAGCATCTAAGGGGTTACATGTACCGTTCATTAAGGGGTATGACAATGCTTTCAACATTTCTTATTGAGAAATACAAAATACATGAGAAAAAGGGTAAGGATGCGGTGGATTCGCAAGGATAACCAAAAAAATCATTAGGTTCTATATTATTGTTGATATGCAGAGTCCATCAGACTATCTTTTGCTTGAACATTTTAAGTCACGACGACGTCTCGCTTTAAACATGGTTGGCGATAAGTAGTCCAAAACAAGAGTCATGTTGCTCATCCAAAAAATAATCCCCCCTTTTATCAATGTTATGAAGTGTCTATGTAATGTATTTCGTGGTTCTGATTTCCGTGTGCTTTGTATTCCTACAGCACCTCATTGTCAAGGAATAATCAATTAATTAATTCTTAATTAATATCGGATTCTATTCTTACACTTTATAATTATCAATTCTAACGTAGGATTATTTTATTCTATTTTTTTCTTCACTCTTGCAATGATGCAATCACTTATAAGTAAATCATTGATCATATCGCTAATATATTACTCAAAAGGGTTGAATTAATTATATCTATAAATACAGGAAAGGGAAGAAACAAGTAAAGTTTCTTCTTGTTCTTTTCATAATTATTTATATTAATTTAGAGTATTGATTAATTTAATTAAGATTGAAATTTTTAAATGTAAACGAAAATTACCTGACTCACGCTTGTGTCATACCGAAGTGACCATCTTTGAATTTATAATATATATTGATAAATATATTTATGACATGGGGTATTTTAGGTATTAAAACTTAGCTTTAATGGAATATTAAATTTTGTACCTTAACCATTTTAGACTGAATGGAACAATTACAAGATGAATTATTTTTTTCACTACTGTTTCATCCTTGTTTCCCCTCATCTACAAACCAATACACATCAGTTAAAAAAAATAAGCTATCAAAGTTCATGACCAATATACTCTGAAGCCAAAACAATTCATAAGTTTTTTTATTTCTCCTTGATATGGTCACCCCGGTAGATTCCTTTTGGTGTTTGGCATCACTATCCCAGAAGAAAAGTACACAAAAACCCTTTTGAACTATGAAAAATAATAGAAAGATTTATTTTATCTCGTGGAATTTTCTAGAAGAAAAAGCGTGACCAGTGACTCATTCTAGGCAGGATTTGTTAGTTTGAAAGAAATTGCAAACTACAGTATCGAGATTTTTGCATATTTATTGATACCTTTCTATTTACAAGATCAAAAAACTTTTATGAATAAATGGATAATCGTTATGGGAGATTTAGCGACTTTTGGTCCATGTGATTTCCAATGAGAAAATTGTCATGGCCATCTGTGTACAAGATGGAGTAGAACGTTACGTATATTGTGTGAAGTACATTTTAGGAGTGAAGGCTTAATCCTCCTTTGTTCCGACGGTTGACTTAGATATTGTATTATCGGTGCAGATTGGCCATGCTCTGCATGCTGTCTTCGTACGGTGGCTATCGAGTTCGTCGACAGAGGGTTATACTTGGTCGTATTAGGAATATCATTTGGAACTATTGATGAGAAAGGGGATATTTCAAAGTTCTTCTAGAGCTTTTACAATACTAAGATATCTAGCGTAAAAGTATTTATGTAAAAGTTACCTGATTTTGTTGTGTATTTTTTACCCCAACCAACTTCTATGTTGCCCTTACACAAAGAAGCTTTAGCTATTGTTGCACAGGCTACTTAAGAGAAGGTTATTAAGAACCAAATTAAAGGTTCTCTAATATAGTTGATGATTATAATGTTTGTCTATATTCATGGTTGTGTTATGTGACTCTAAAAAATTTATCGATCTCCAAAATATATATTTCAAAGACGTGAAAAGATTGAATAGTTCGAAGATGTAGGTATCAGAGGAGCAAATATCTGTCACGAAGCTCAACAAGATAGAGCACAAAACTTTTGCTCTTTGTCCCGTTTTACAATGATTTACGAAAGACAAAAATCCAAGCCTGATCGAATACTATAAAAATATTGATGTGCCATTTTTCTCTTGACCAAGTGGTTTCTTCATGCTTCCTGAACTTGTTTCTTTTATTTATTTCTAGCACTAAGTTATTAGAATCGTGATACGCATCAATACGTAGAATGAGTTCTGGTACACAATTTGCAGCTTAGCTTGGGTCCAAACGAGAGGGGTATACCTTTTCGATACTCTATTTGGAACTCGGTATGGTAACGCGGAACATGGTATAATATTTTGAAACACGATTCCGATATATACTTTTATAATAAACATGATTTTTTATGGGCATTTCACTTCATTTCAAAAAATATTACTTTTATGGGTATAAGGATAACAAATGTTGTATTTTAGCTTATAATTGGGCCCTATATCTTGTGCTGAAGCCTTCTTATTCCCCCGACGCCATCAAGCCCATGTCATCTCATAAAATGTTCTTCTTTATCTCTTTCAGTTCGTCTAAGGGGCACTTTCTCCCTTCCCCAACACTAGGATTCGGTTACTCGCCACCCCAAATCATAAGGACTTGAAGAAAATGGTCCCTCGTCGCCGTCGCTCCTCTCGCTCACCAGCGACGACGCTTTCAACATCCTCGAACCCACCCACTGAGCCATCTCGAGACCACCCTAGCCTCCTTCCTAGATGCGGAAGTTGGCTTCTTTTCCTCCATTGACCGGGATCGTAGCTTTGAACGATCCGGTTCGCGTTCCCACACGTTCCAGAACACAAGCGAACCGGGATCTAGTACGTGCGAACTGGTTCCTGGATCCCGAGGGGTGGAGCAATCTCGATAACATAGTTTTAGCATACCATGTTGACAAAGATACAAAAGAATCATGTACATAAGGAAGTTCGTACACTATTTGAATGAAATTTAGATTAATTGAAGAGATTTTTTAGGGTTTTTATCTTTAAATTATAGTTAAGAGTAGGTTTACTGTCTTTCGGAGTGTTGCTTCATCAAAACGAAAAATTATGAGACAAAAATGCTTTCGAATCGTGCAATTGATAGATTCTATTCCCCAATATGATGGTAAATCAAGAAGTCTATTGAAGAATTTTAGTTATAATAAGCTTTCATCTCAAACAAAAAGACACAAATTGCCAACAAGTATCATATATACAAATCAAGCTATAGTGATATGAGTTGTTCGTGTACAGTACAAAAGTTCCTGCACAACGTGCGGGTAGCAAACTAGTTTCCCAAAACATAGTTGAAATGTTATCTTGACGCTAATGACACAGGCGAATGAGGAATAAAAAACCCAAAAAGTGGAATCCAAACTCCAACAAAATGAGTAGTTTTTTGTCTATCTTTAAAGAAAAAGGAAACAGAAACTAGTTTTCTATTTATGTAGAGACTAACTATCCTCGAAGTGATAACTTCAGCACTTAAACAACTCTATAAGTCCTATTTCCACCAAACACTATTTCATCAAATAGGCCGGGCCAGTCCATTCTGCCGATCAGTTATTACCATAAGCAATTTCAGAATTCAATTCTTGTTAAACCTGGGTGAGGCCCAGCTCTCGCTCCTGATCACATAACTTGCTCATAATTACCTACATCTAAACTAAGCAACGCACACACTGACACAAGCAGCAAACCCTTATTGGTTCCACCACCGATTGTGAGAATCTTCCCAGCCTTCAATTTCATCTTCCCTAACTAAAGCTAGCTAGTTCGAACAAAGAATCTCAAATCGAACACAACATCAGAACAACATGCACGTAACACTTCAGCAAATGACCCCATCCCGCGAGCCACATTGACCAAATCCATCATACAACACCAAACATTCACCATAAAATACGGCCCCCATTCCCACCATTTACTATTCTACAACATGATCAAAAGCACAGCAGCAGGAACAACGATGACAAAGATCCAACCAATCGACGAACGGATCAAATCTATCAAAATCAATTAGACAAAGACCTTAAGAAATATCCGTTACCTCATTGCAGTGCTGAAACCTTCTCACTTTCCTGATATTCCTGACGCACATGAACAAATCATCCTTCCTGATAACCTTCCCTTCCCTCACATAACCATTCAACACGTCCTCCACCTTCCCGCCAGTGGACCCGATCTCGGAGATCCGGCTAAGGAGGGTCTTCATCGGCACACGTGGTTTCCTCGGCCTCTTCTTTTTGGCCCCTGCGTACGGTGATATCGACGCCGTCGTCGTCTCCGCGGGTTCTGCTGCGGCAGCGGCGGAGGAAGCGGAGCAGAGGCGGCGGAGGAGGTGAGGGAAGCAGAGGAGGCGGCGCGTGGGGCAGAGGGCGGTGGTCATCGTGGTGGTGATCCGGTGAGGGGAATGGGAGTGAGTGAAGGGGTTTTGGTTTGGGGGTGGAGGAGGAAGTGGAGTTTTAGTGAGGGTTTTGGTCAGGGAAATCAGAGTCGGCTATTGTTATGTCGAGAAATGTGCACAAAAAGGGTTTTCCGTTAATCAGTATCCAAAGAATTATTCAAGATAATTTTTTATTCTATTTCAAAATTAAAAATAAAAAAATTGTTCTTTATTGTTGCGTACAGTTCACTTATGGACCATATCAGTATTGTTCCCACGTCACATTGAAACTTGTAACTGCACGAACTCACTCGCTCCTCTTAGAAAAAAACCGACGACAACAGGTGCGGTACAAAATCGAACTGAAACAGAAACCTCATAACAGGATGAGGAAACAAAATAATACAACTTAAAAGATGTCGTATGATTCGTAGCTTAGTAGTTACATAGGACTCGTAAAATTTGACTATCTTGAACCACGATGATTTCATCAGTTCCTCATACATTGTTACACGTGCAGATCACCTGTCCCAACCAGACCGCCGCCTTCTTTCTCTGGTTCCATCTCTAGAGCTGTGGAACACAAGGAAACAACAAAAGAATTAGCACCAGAACAAGCCGATTCCAAAAGGTAATCATGCACTCTGCAAACAAAGTAAAGCATGAACTTATATTATGATTAACTCTTGCAACCAATACCACAACATTCGAACTGTATCCAACAGCATATCATAGATGGTACCAAAGGGCAACTGGGCAACTCTAAAAGCAACTCAAGTCATTAACAGAAATGAGGGTGGCGGAAAGCATACTGCTTAAGTGGTTTGGTAAACTGCCCCTTAAGCGACCTATGCCACTTTCCGGGTCAGGATTCTTATTAAGCTGAAGCATTGAATGAAAACTACTACCGTGACAATATAGCCATAAACTTACCTATCATTACTCCTATGACTAGAGTTTCCTCCATTATTCTGACCAGTATTGCTCCCACCTGAAGTGGGCGCACAACTGTCGGCACCAGAAGAAGGAACAGGAGACTGAGCCTGGGCCTGAGTTTTGTAGGCATCTCCACCGATAGTACCACCAGACACAAACCCAGGTATCGAGGGTCTTCCACTGGCATATGCAATTGAAGATTGAGAGTTGGATGAGGCAGCCACAAAGCTGCTTCTGAATTGCGCCATTATTCCCGTCTTCAGTGAGTTGACAGCAGCAGCACGACCTGCCGGCTGGGTGGGGGTACTATTTGAGTCTGGATTATAGCCCAAGCCCAAGCCAAAGTCCACACCTCGTACACCACGACCCCTACCTTTGCCCTTCTTCCCACCTGGAAATCAGAATTCACATAAGAATGTCAATCAAGACTGTAAGTCGCCACTCCATGATCACCACACATGGATGGAACAATCAGTAATCATCCAAAAGAGAGATATTCAGTTAAACACAATGAAAAATCTCCAAAGGCATCCATTCCCCGTGATCCATGTTAAAAAAAAAAAAATTAGATTTTTTTTCTTTTCTTTTTTTTTTTTTTCGTATAAGGAAAAGTGGAAACTGTGGAAGTGCTAGAGAGACCCAAAGACAAAACTGCTGAGGCCAAAAAAAAAAAAAAAAAAAAAGCCCAAAAAATCTACGGAGGCTAAATCTAAATTCAAATGCCATACCTTCTCCTTTCCTTCCATCACGTTTAGACCTGAATCTTCCATCCTAAACATACACAAAGGAATGTCAGCTAAGAAGCAGATGCAAGATAACAGCTAAAAGAATATTAAACCACACTAGAAGAACTCCATCGGATATATCAGCAAGTCAACAGCACAATGCAAATGGAAATACCCAAAAACCTTGCACAAGTTCTCATGATAAGGGGGACAGTTAAATGACTATTTTGGATAGCTCTATAAGAAAGCTTTTCAGCTATTCCCAATGAAGTCTCATGGTTGATTATTAACATAAATCCAGTCCCTATTCAGCTGTTAGAATCATCTCTAGGCAGAGTACTACAAAGTTGTCCAGTACAGCATCTGCCTGTAATCCAACTACCCTACATACACTCTCTCGTAGCAAGGGCATGTCAGGAAAAAAAGTTCAACACTATTCCTACAGACCAAAACCAAGAATGATCAATAACAATTGTCAGATTAGCAATATTGAACACAAAGTGACTAATCAAATTGGAACAGATCCACTCATCTTCAGTTTAGACCTAAAAATCTCACAAGTTTCATGATAACAGTAGTGCAGCTCTAAGTCAAGAAAAGATGCATAGATGCATCAAGATTACCTTCATGGCGAGATCCATCAACTCCGGTGGTACATTTTGGCCTGCTGCTATCAAACTGTTTACCAAGTCACCAGCAAATCTTGCTTCTTTTTGGGTGATAAGGGTGT
>JAOVYX010001549.1:0-41139 GCA_035668315.1 Drosera spatulata | reverse complement strand
AAAGTTCTAATTAATCAAACTAATTTTCATAAACTAACTAAGAATGCAATGAAATTGATTTAGGGTTGTAAGCTATTGGAAACAAGTGTAAGAAACTTTCATAACTCCGTTTTAGTTTAGGGATTAATCATTGATGGATTATAGTTTAGATTCGTAAATGATTGGTTCGATTATAATATAAGGGTCTCCTATATTACGTTCTCTAGAATATTGATTATCAAAAAATAATATATAATCAACCTAATCACTTAGTTTAACATACCAAAAGAGAATGCATATGTTAAATTGAATAATTAAATCAAACAAGGAACTAACCGAACATGAATCAATAATAAAAGATTTTTATATCACACCTTGAATAGTTGCTACCAATATGATTGAAAGAGAACAATCAATAACTAGATCAATTCATAACATAACCTAAGTGATCAATCTAAGTGATATTATGCATCAATCATGATAAAGTTCAAACCTTTAACATCAATCATGTATAAAATGAATATGATTTTATTGATTTAGAAAGATAATCTCATAATCCCATAGAATAGACTTTGTTATTAGGTTTCCTACTTATAGATCTATCCATTCATGGCGAAGATAATCATCGATGATGTTGATTTTTTTTATCAATAATTAGATGACACTACGATGAGTACTTTGAGTGTTGTGAAAAAATACAGAGGGCCTTCAAAATCGATAAAAGAATGGGGTATACAAAAGATGCTGATACTAGAATGGAATGAATTCAACCAACCGGTTGGACCGAATGCTTTGAAGTTAGCGTCACAGCTGGGGACTTTTTCAAGTGATGGTGATTTCTTGCCTCTATCAATCACTTCTTGGGACGGTCATAAACAAGCTGTTTTGGATAACATTTGGGAAGACATTAAGACATAAACTGTTACTTTGATTTATCATAGGAGTCCGATTTTTATAGCTAAGTAATGCTTTGTACCATAGGAGAATACAAATGCCCCGAAAGGTTACAAAAGAAAACTGCATGAGAACACTTTCTGACAGATGGAGAGCTTGGAAGCGTCGTGTGAAGGCCAATCATTATGAGAAGTATGAAACTGACAAGCACCGTATGATGAACAAACCTAATGAATTAGATCCTGAGTTCTGTTTGATTAGTATTGATACTTTTAAAAGTTGACTTTGTTTGCTTGCCATGTTGGCAAGAGGCATATAATTTGTTTTTGCAAAACTTAACTTTTGACAAGCCACTAACTAAATCCTGAGAGTCAAATTTTGAAACTTTTTTGAAATTTAAATGTGTCAGTCTCCTATGCTAGAGCCATGATGCTTTTTTTATTTTATTTGTATAGAAGCAAGTGGTGTCATTGGGTGAAGAGTTCATGAAATCCACAATGTAACTTTTACACCCTTTTTGGTTGAAATTTGTCTAAGATGTCTTGTTAACACATCACATGTGTCACTTTTCTTGTGTAGGAAGAATACCCATGTGTATCTAGAGTAATTATACGAATAAAATTAAACCCGAACACACAAATATGAGGGACTTATTATTCCTTTTGATTTTTAAAATTTTCCCTCCACTTCAGTCACTTTCACTTCCCCGGCCACTCCGTTCACCATTTTTCTTACCTTGCCCATTCTCTCCACTTCTCCTAACTATCACCATAATCTCATCTCCCTATCCCATCCTCTCTTCATCTTCACAAACACAATCGGGATAAAACCGAACCAATCGAGATGAGCAACACCATCGAGGATTATCACTCAACGTTTCTAGCAACCACCGGAGACACCTCAGGCAACCACAGTCATTCGAAACATATCCAAAGTGGTGAGCTTCTTGGTAACCATATAAAGATTAGTAAGATTAGAAATTTTGTGGAAATCATAGGTTCAGAGATAAATTTGGATTTTAATATATGATGCTGCCTAATATGTCAGGTGTTTGATAATGTTAATAGATCATGAATTCGAGTTGTGAAACCTATATAAAAAAAATGTGCGGTATATCAATATGTAAAAACTGGTTAAAGAGCTGACTTTATGTCTTGATCTGGAATTACTCCGTAAGAGTTAGAATATGAGCCCTATATCACTGGAAAGGTCTTGAAGTTCAGTTTCAAGAAAATTTTACAAATCTTGATTTGAAGTTTTATGTAAAGAGTTATGAGTCGATTAGTGAAGTAAAGTCAAACTGTTTGATATAGCAGAAAATATAAACTTGAATTAATTTAGACAATATAATATAGGAGACCTTTATATTACAATCAAATCAATCATTGATGAATCTAAATTATATTCAATCAATGATTTATCCCTAAGGTAAGACGGAGTTATTTAAGTTTTGTACACTTGTTTCAGTAATTTTTATCCTAAACCAATTTCCATTTCATTCTTAGTTAGTCATTTAGTTCATTAGTTAGTTTAATTAATCCGGAATACAAAGCCTCACCTTTATATGTCAGGTGTTATAGGGACATATAACAACTCTAATTCATAAAATCAATAATAAATCGCAGTGATCATTAGAATGAAAATAAAAATGATTTGCATCAATTGTTTCTGTAGAATCGATCCCTGCTTATTTTATGTACATTTTGTTCTTAATAGGGATCTAATTTGACGAGCATGCGACAGTATCGCATCAAATTTTGGCATCGTCGGGGATGTTGACATTGCGTCAAAAGTAGTTTTTAGTGATCATCTCTATTTTCTATTATTCTTTTTTTGAAAATTAGTCTTAATTTTAATTTCATTTTTAGTTATATATTCAGGTTTTAATTATTCAATTTTGTTTTTTTGGAAAGAAATTATTTTTGTGATTTAATCTCTGATTTTTAAATTAGTATTTTAAATTCTAGTTTTTAAAATTATTTGGTTTATTTCTGAATTTTTATGAATTAAGAAGTGGTAGGATTATAAATTCTCAAGTTCGAAAGATTGTAAGTGATTTTGAATTTCGGAATTTTGAACAGGCCACTCCTATCTCATATTCTACTCCTTCTTCTTCTTTTTCTAATATCAACACTCGTCGTACGTTTTCTTCGATTAAATTTGTCAATTTAGACATGACGGATAACGCTATAACATTATTGAAAATGTTAGCAACAACGGAGCTAACAATGCAAACAATAATACAAAACGGACTCACCTGAGCTTTCACAACTCCGGCAATAGACGATGAACCTCTTTGCATCATTGTTTCAGAGTTGAATGTACCCTTTAAGTTGACTCCGGCTTATTAAATAAAGTGTAAATTATCAATAGACTTCACTTTTGCACCTTATTTTCCAAAAAATGACATCAAACTTATCAATTACCAATTGGTTTCTTTTTCTAAAAAAATCATTATTTTTTCATGTTACCCTCACCTTGAATACACATTCCTCTTTCATTGCCCAATGTGTGATTCTTTACTTTTCCATGATGATAATTTCCAAACTTTTCTTATTTACAACACACCCAAATCTTCTCTGAATCTATCCATTGCAAAACGGAAAAAAAAACAAAAAAGAAAAGAAAAGATAAGTTATCTTCTTTATTAATCTACCTTGCCCAGACTAAATTTCATATATCAATCTCATGCCATGCCTCTCTTTTCGATATCAAAGTTTTCCTCAATTCAACAAGGACAAGCTTATCCCATTCAACAAGTCTTCTCAATTAAGCGAATGGATGATTATTTCTTATACAGTGTGATCGATCTCAACTTGGACGAGTGAGTGAAACGATGACATCCATGGTGACGATGGCAAGGACGATGAAGAAGACAACGACGACAAGGTGGCACGCTATTTATCTCGATCCACGCTTAGTTTCATGATATGTTTCTGTATCGTTTCGATGACTTTATGCATGTATTTGTATTGATTCTAATCCGATTTGATATATATATGCGAGTTTTGATGCTTTAGTATATTTTGCAAGTGAAAAAGAGCAAATAGATGATCAAAGACGTTGAAATCGAAGTGTGATCGAACAAAAAACGAAGTGGAGTTGGAAAACAGACCATTCAGCAATTTTGCCGAAGCGCCTGGGTGCAGTTCATGTCCACGTCCGGGCACGACGCCTTTTGGCCAAAGAGCAATGAAGCTGTATCTTCATCAAAGCGCCCGGGCACAGTTCAAGGCCACGCCTGGGTTCGGATCTCTTTTCTAAGCCATGTATTTAGTTTTCTAACCATAGCGCCAGGGCGCCGTGTTGGTGTAAGGACCCAAAAAATTTCATAAATTTTAGTTTCACGATAATTAACGTGAATAGCAATTTAACAAACGTTATAGTTTATTTTGAAAATCTCTTACAAACACAAAAGAAAACACTCCTTACCATGCAAGATTAGAGTTATGCAAGAGAAGAGAAGAAGGAGAAGCTTGAGGAGAAGAGGAAAAGAGGAGAAGGTAGGTGGTAAGATGACTACAACGAGAATCTTTCATCGTTATCAAGAGAAGATGATCATCTTGATTAGAAATTTCATGAAAAATTACAGATCTTTGATAAATTTTGATATTAATATATAGTGAGTTCTCACATGTCTAGTTTCTAATGAAGTTAATAAATCATGATTTGGAGTTGTGAATTTGAAGATATAAATCAAAATGTGCGGATATGTCAATCTGTAAAAAACTAGTTATAGGGATAAATTTGTGGCTTGATATGAAATTATATAGTTGGTTTTAAAAGGCAAATGTTATATCACTGGAAAGGTATGCAAGTCTAGTTTTCAGAACAGTTTACTAATAATTATTTGGAGTTGTATGTAGAAAGTTATGAGCTAATTAGTGAAATAAGATCAAACTTTCCAAACTAGCAGAAAATATAAATTCAAACTAATTAACTGCTATTATTGGTAAGGTTTTATGATGGAAACTTTAATTCACTGAAAATATTATGGAGTTTACTTTATACATAATTTTACGGAATAAGTTTTTGAGTTGTATACAAGAAGTTATAGACTTAAATACGTCGAAAGGTCATATTGGATAGAATCTAGGGCACCCGTTTCAGAGGCCAGGAACGCTCATTCCAGAGGTCGGGACGCTCGTTTCAGAGGTCGGGATGTTTGTTCCAAAGGTCGAGATGCTATCTCAAAACCTTCTGGACCGAAAATGATCATTTGACCCGAAAATAACACCAAACATGCACAAATAGCATTTATGATATTCAATTTAAAAATCATCATCATGGGCAATCAAAATAAGTACCAAAGGATTGTACAAACCTCAACATCATCTCATAATATTAATATGACGGTTTTTCACGATGTGCGAACAAATATTTTTAACTCCGTAACGCGAATAAACAAATGTATTAATATGTGAATCCTATGATATTATAGGATTTGGAGATTCCACTCGATGAGATATAAAGGACAAGCTGAGTGTGTGTGTGGAAGTTGTAATAAAAAGTTAACGTTTAGATTTATTTTGTGTGACGATGCATATTATTATAATGTGAGTATAATAATATGCATTGAAATCTTGGACGTAGTCACTAAATATGGCTGACGTAAAATATTGACTGTAATTATTATGCGCTGTGTGGTAAATACTGAGTGCTGTAGAGTGTTGTTGCATTTCCTTGTTTACTGGTATAAAGAGGATGAATGAGTAAAAGAAGTGTAAATCCATAATTGGTGATATAACTCTATAGTATAAAACACAAAGATCGTTGTATCTGTTGTTTGTGTTATACAGTGACTTGCTGGTGATATTCTTTCATCGACCCTGTGAGATCATTTTGGTATAAGGAAAACCCTGGGCTCCTGTTTGGCTTATCCCCTTTCGCGGATATCCCTTTTGTAAAACCTGAATAAAACTTGATAAGTTTAAATTGAATAAGTCTCGCCAATGACACAATTATAACACTAAGGGTATTTATCGTCTGTCATCACTGTGTTTTTGAGATGATAATTATAAATTCTGGATTCGTATAATAAGTTTTATAGTGCTAGATCAAAGGACCTAAGTGGTCATTTTCCTTTTCTTTTCTTACCATCCCTTCTCATGTAACCCCTGGTAAGGGGACCAACACGTTATTGAGCTCATATGGCTCACGATTATTATTTTTCTGTGTTTTTCTCTTCTCTGTGTTTTCAGGAGCCAGAAACGACGGGCTGGTGTGATATACGTTATGGTGCAAATATGCATCTACTGTAATGTAATTATAATCTAAGTAAAATATGTAATGAATAAGGAGTTTTTGTTGTATTAGATAATATTATTGGTTTATGTTTAATTGGATTTTATTTATTCTGTACCTAAACCGGTTAAGTGATTTCGCCTAGCTGGGGTGTTGGGACTTAGTAACAGTGACGTCATTTGTATTATTAAGTATTAATATGATATGAAAAGTTGGGGCGTTATAGTTGGCCACGCACGAGGGAGTGTTTCGAGACTCTCCACGTCCCTAAATGCCTATACATATTCCTTTTTATCCCTAAATGAGATGCACCATCCATCATACACCACAATCAATGAAAATCTAGGGTTCTGGGTTGATCTCTAGTGAGATGGCGACCACGATTCATCAGTGAACGATGCAACGCCGAGGATTTTCATCGGATCGATGCGTATTCCGTCTCGCAATTGGTTTAACATTCTTGACTTGTTGTGATTACCGTTTGTACTATGATGATTTCCATGCATATTAGGTGTTTTTCGTATTGTCTTAGTACTCGAATCATGAGGTAGACCTTGCGTTAGGGTTGTCATATAGTCGGATGATTATATTGATGTCACTTTCATGTTGTTATTCTAGTTTTAATTGTTTTTTGGTTATGGTTTGTGGTTGTGCTTAATGCTTTGATAAATTGATTGCATGATCCATGATATGATTTGACTCCAAGAGGATAGTTTCGTATTGAGAACTCGACTACACACCCATACGTTGAATGGGAGATCAAGAGATCACTTGCGTTACATGTGAGATACCTTTGGAGCCCCCAAATTTTGTGCTTACCATAACATGACGGCCTATCACCGAGAGGTGTTAAAGGTGATGTTTATTTGTAATTTACACCTTACGGATCCATCTATAACCACAATTCATGATTAGTTAGTAAAACGACATAGTGGTTAGATGCAATCGGAAGACGAAGTCGCAACCCTACCTTCTTCCATATCTAGAACCCCGAATTTTGAGATTTGTGTGTAGTTGATTTTGATCAGTTTACTTTAATTAGTTACATCCTTAGTTTACATAACAACCATTATGTTTTGATTTTTTATCCCAAGGAACACTATTCATACTTCGGTCGTTAGGACTAAGTCCTCGTGGGACGATAACTCACATACTTACTTTTATTACTTGGTTCGACGCATATACTTGAGTTTAGTTTTGACGTTGTGGTCCGGGACCTAGTCTCTACCATCGAAATCCATAGTTTTCTTGTGATTAAATATTTTTTTCTTTTTTTATTCTCTATCTCTTATCTTATCTCTTGCAATCTATTGAGTTTGTGTTGTGTGTTTGTGCTTTTTGTAGACGACTCCTCTTGCGCATCAATGTTTGCCTCATGGTCCATTACAACCTGTCGGTCCCGAGATTGAACGGACCTTAAGGCGCAACCGCAAGCAACAAAAAGCATCTTCTCATGCAACAGCAACCTCAATGGATCCGCAAGACATCCAAAACCATCTCTTCGGGGATGGGGCACAGCACAACTCTCCTCAACCTCCAAACCAACCGGCAGACATCTAAGCACAAATCCAAGCGGCAATCCAAGCCGTTGTGCAAGCAGCTCTAGCGGGGTTAACCAACCTTTACTGGCTATGCCATCAATTAAAGAGCAAGCTATGCCAAAGGTTCTCAATGAATATAGTGCGCTCGTGACACCTACTGTCGATGCCCGAAACTATGAAGCCTTCACTTATCAACATGATCCGAGACGAGCCGTTTAGTAGACTTTCAAGTGAATACCCTAACAATCACTTGGGAAAGTTCCTCATGAGAGCTAACACGATCAAGGCGAATGGTGTAATGGAGGTGGAATTCGACTCTTCCTCTTTCCCTTCTCTTTAAAGGGGAAGGTCAAAGCGGCTCCTCAATATCCAACAGGCCTCTATTCGTACATGGACCGACATGGCACAAAAGTTTTTGGCAACGTTCTTCTCTCTGGCCAAATCTGCTAAGTTTCGAACCGACATCACATCCTTTGCCCAATACGGCACGGAGACTCTTCCAAAGGCTTGGGAGTGGTTCAAGGAGTTGCTTAAGAAGTGTCTGGATCACGGGTTACCCGATTGGATTTAAATGGAGAGATTCTTTAAGGGACTCCACCATGAGCTTCGGGACTCTCTTGATGGCGACCAAGGGAACTTTCATGAACCTCGACTACCGGACCGTATGTGACTTGCTTGATTCCATGACGGATAGCTCTTATCAATGATCGGGGGAGAGGCAAGTCGACAAGAAAGCATAGGTTATGCTAGAGATTAATATAGCAACCTCAATCATAAAGCAACTAGAAGCCCTCACGAAGCAAGTTAGTGCCCTATCGCCGACCTCCTCAAATGCCCAAGTGAATGCAATCCAAGCACCCTCTTCTACTCTTTCTGACATGTGTGGAGCCCCCAATGGAAGCAATGAATGTCACTTGCATGCTCGCATGATGCAAGCTCATAATATGGAGCAAGTGGCATATGGGCAAGGCTTCATGTGTCCTCCATAAGATGGCAACAACTACTATAATCCGGACAATGCTAGGAACCATCCGGGTTTCTCATAGAAGAAGAACCAAGCCGTACTCACTCCTCTGGGTTTTAATCTGAATTGTCCTCAACCGCAAAGACCCAATCTTGAAGACATCCTAGCTAAGTACATAGCTAAGTCGGATGAAAACTACCAAAGGCACGAGATCATCTTGCAAAACCACAGAGCCACTTTGTAGAATTTGGAGACACAAGTAGCGCAAATCGCTTCACGCTTGACATCACGGACCCAAGGCACCTTGCGTAGCGCAATTGAAACCAATCCAAAGAAGCATATCAAGACGGTCTCTACTAGGAGCAGAACAACTTTGAAGGATCCGGAATGGCCTAAGGAGGATGAACCTTAAGAGAAGAGGGAACCCAACAATGCTAAGGCAAATGATCCATGCAATGAAACCTAAAAGGAGCGCATCAATGAAGAGACTTTCCATGTTGATTTGAAAGTTGTGTTGATATATTAATGGAAATTGATTCAGTTTGAGTTAGGTTTTAAGTTAAAAGTTGTCATATTTGCACTAGAAAGTTCGACGAGCGTTAGGGAACACGAAAATGTGTTTATATGCTAGAACAAGAAAACAAAAAAAGGTGTTATCCTAGAACTAAGGACGGCCTAAGTTGAGACTCCCATTGAACTTACGACATGTACTATCCGAAACTTCACTTGGTTGCACTCTTAACAAATGCATATATTGGGGAGGATTAAACACGGGACAGTGAGGCAACGATAAGGCTAAACACAAATAATACATCACGCTTAAGCTACTAGCTACTCGATAGTGATAAGACGGAGAGGTGTGCATCGTAGATCATTTATTACACTTTGTTTGTTACCATAACCTCTTAGACCTCCCATACCTAATGTTATTATCCCTCTAATTTTCTCCCTTGCATCTCATATTCTGTGTGATATATTATTTTGATTGGGCATGCTTATACTTGCTATTAAAAGTTGTTTGTTATTGCTCATGCTATTACGCTCCATAAAAGAATCCTTTTGAACCCTATCACATATACGAGTCAAGGTAGCTATAGGTGGGATATATACGTTGTATTGGATTGTTCGTAACGTTATAATATGACACACAATGTCTCAAGGTAGTGGTGCCTTGTTTTCCTTTTTATATGCTTGAAAAAAGAAGAAGAGCAAAACGAGCTTTTCATTGTCTCAAAGTTGTTTTTACTCGAGAAATCATCTATCCTAATAAAAGGGGTGACTCGAGATATTGTATGTTTTGTTAAGTGTCGATAATGTGTTTTTAATTAAGGCATCATGTCTTGATGGGAATCGATGTAGAGATACTTCAATGTCTTGACTCATACCACATTCCTAACCAAGCTTCACTTGACCAAATAGCCGATCTCTCTTCACTGTCATTTTTTTATTCATTTTTTTTCGATCTCCTATTGGATTACGATGCACACTTGGTTCAGGTAAGAGGATGGTTGGTATGTGAATGCTTACAGCTTGTTGTCTTATTCAGGCTCAACACTTGCCCTTTCATGGTTAGAGTGCATACATATAATATTCCTCATGATCATAGGATTGGTGAGTGATGGTTGTCATGGAGTCAATCTTGTGAAACTAGGATTTGTTCATGCAAGTAACTTCATGGGGGTTGAAGAATGGGCCTGTAGAATACAATGAGCGATAACACCCGATTGTTAGGATTGTATACGTTTGGCACATTAGCATGTTCCCTTTTGATTTCATCTTCCTTTCATTGCTTCATTGCAAGCAATAGCTCAAGCTTAGGGGAGTTGTTTATCTTGATTCACGCTTAGTTTCTCATGTATTTATGCATTATTTCGGAATCTTTGTGTGCACATTCATTCTAATTTTAGTCCAATTTATCATATTTGCAAGCGTTGATACATTGATGTGATTTGTAGGTAAAAATGAGCCAAAGTATAGACTATAAAGCGGGATGACAAAGCGTCGCGGAGTTAGAAGGGGACGCAAAGACATCAAGCTTTTGAATTTCCTCAAAGCACCCAAGCGCAGGCCAACACGATGCCCAGGCGCAAGTCTGAATTACCAGAGTCTATGCAAACAAGAAAATGTCCAAAGCATCCGGGTGTAGTTCAAGCCACTCTCGGGAGCGGTTCATGTTTTACAGCCACTCCAACCAGATTTCAGTCCAAAGCGCCCGGGTGCTTTGTACACGATGCTCGAGCGCGATTCTGGAGAAATTCTCACGACTTTGAAGTCTATATATACCCCTTTGAACCCCCAAAACCAAAGCCCCAATATCATATCATTCAACACACATAATCAGGGTTTGAAGGAGATTAAGGAGAGGCAGCGACTATGATCTGAAGGCAATTCAAGCGATGACAAGGATCTCGGATGGATCGATGTAGATCTGAACTCTTGTGATTGGTTTAGAGTTTCTTTACGCATTTGTTTTACCGTTTGTATTAGGATGATTTGAATGAACACTATATGTTTGATTAATTGTCTTGTCAATCGAATCGTGAGCTAAACCTCTCGTTAGGGTTGTGATGCAATTGGATAATTATATCGATGTCACTTTGAGTCGTTAATCTAGTTTTTGATGTTTCATGGTTATGGTTTTGCTTTAACGGTTTGATCACCCGTTATATGATCCGTGCCATGTTTTGATTCCGAGAGGATAGTTTCGTGTCGAGACCTGGCCACATACCCACGTGTTGAACGCGAGATTGAGAAATCGCTTGAGTGACGTGCGAGATTACGTTAGGACACCCACGAACTTCATGCTTTCTAACACGCAACGGCCTCTTTCTGAGAGGTGTTAATGGCGAAGTTGAGTTAGATGTAGTCTAGGGCTTGAGAAAGTTTAGATTACAAGTTAAGAAATCCAATCTATAACCACGATTCTTGAATGACTAGATACACGACATAGTGACTAGATCAATCTAAAAAGGAAATCATGACCCTACCTCATCACATATAGAAAACCCTATCTTTTTCATCGTTGCGTGTTTTGATCCATAGTCTTCTAGTTTAGTTACAACATTAGTCATTCATAATGAAATCATCGCATTTAGATTGTTTGACCCAATGAAAGCTATTCGCACTTCGATCGTTAGAACTAAGTCTTCGCACGATGATAACTCTATACTCATCTTATTACTTGCAAACGACACGTACACTTACGTTAAATAGCGATATACTACTTCGCAAACAAAAATCCTGCTCTGACACTCAAGTCAATATCTTCCTTAGGGTTTTTATGAAGGAGAGATAAAAGGATGAAGAAGAGAAGGTGAGGATTGATTACCCATCTTGGTGGATATGCCCACCTATATATAAGGGTTATGCTTGTGTCCCATTGGTTGTTCTCATTTTGTCTTCTTCCCTTGTTAAGGTGTCAGTCTTGGTTCCTTGACTGGTCAAAGGTTCTTTCTTGACTTGACCCCCTTCCTTTGGATTGGTCAATGCTTCTCCTGATCGATTTGGTCAACGCTCTAAATTGATCAAATATTGACCATTCTAGTCAATAGTTTGACTTGGCCATCATTTGTCCCCCAAGCTATTAGTCTCCACCTTTAAGGGGGGTGGGGTGGGGAACGCGATGCTGGTAATGGCTTGATATCTCCTAGTCGGGACTCCTTTCTTTTCTTTGGCCTGGTTGGAGTAGTAATTTTCTTTGGCAATCATAGACGGTCTTTTGGCCAATTTTGTTAGAGGTCGATCCTTTCACGGTCAAGCCTGATCTAGGCATACGTGCTCCTCCTTTGGGGTGTTCAATCTATCTTAGGTCTTTGCCCAGCCCAGGTCTAGGGACCACTCTTTTGGGGTGCTCAATCCTTTTTAGAACCTTGCATGGCCCGCCTCAAGGTCGTAAGTACCCGTCTAGATACATCGTGGCCATTTTGGGCTCAACATGCCTTTGGGACGAGGGCACGATATTTCTTTTGGCCTTCTTCAATAAACTGGGCCTGGTTGAGTCGTTGGGCTACTTTGTGCCCGGCCCACTGATTGTGGACAACCCATGGGCTGCACACGCGAAGTGTCGACATGAGTTTTATGGAACGGAGACGTCCCTTCATCTTCCCTGACCGTACCCTCTATATATACGATGGGGGAGGGGACCATTTCTTGATTGCCTATCTCTCTCTTCCTCTTCGTACTCTCCACCCCTCTCTGGCAAACCTCGCACCCCTGGCTCATTGCAGAGGTCATGTTCACGAATTACTGTCTTTTTAACTTTCTCCTTTTCACCCCCGTAATGTCGGATTCGATACTTGGAATAGTAGGACTTACAGAGATAGAGGGCTCAATCAGTCATCTGGAGGAGGACCTAATAAATATTCCCATGCTCTTTAACCTTGACCTCTTACCCGACCTATCCATGTAGTTTCCTTCGTTAGGGAGTTGGCAGGCACGACCTCTTACCCTTGATTGAGCTTCCCAAGAGTCCGAGGGTAACCTCCCCGTGAGCCAACCTAAGGGACTAGAAGGAGGGAGGAGGGGGAAGGGACTGGGTCTAGCCACATATCGAGATCTTTGGCCTCTACGGTCCTCAGCTTCAATGACAATAGTGATGTCGATGTCGAACTCGACAATAGCAATGCTGAATTAGAGAAGGACAGCGTCCCCATGGTCCCATCAATACCCGTGGTTCCCAAGGTGCCCGAGGTTCCCAACGTTCTCCAGGTGCCAAAGGCCCTTGCAGAGGACGATGAGCAAAATTTGGTCAAAGGACCTTGAGATAGGACGCCCGAGCCCTTTAAGGCTATTTCAGGACAGACGTGCTCCTTATCTTCTCTACAACTGGAGAGATTGAGGACATCCCATTGTGTCTCGAGCACCTTTTCCTCATTCGTACGATCTCTGTCCAACGAGGGTGTCACAAGTATCTTCGTGACCACCTCGTTCCTTATTACGATGCCATTAGGGTGGGGTTTTGATTTTCACCTCGTCTCTTTTTTGTTTCTTTTTTCAATTAAATGAGGTTGGCCTATGTATATTAGTCCCAAATATAATTAGGATTGTCATGGGCTTTCACTTCGTGTGCACTCGAATAGGGATCGAACAGGTAAATTCCGTCTGGTCTCGCTCTTTAAGCTGCACAGGTTGATGTATAAGAGGGAAAAGGGTGGGTATCACATCCAAGGTCGTCCAGGGATAAGTTTGGTTACCAACCTCGAAGAAACACACAAAAACTTACAGCGCAAGCATCTCTTCGTAACCTAACCCGAGGAAATGAATTGGGACTTCCCCCATTGTTGGATGTCGAGCATTTTGGTATCCTTTCTCAAGGAACCCAAGGTGTCAAGGACCTCTAAGAGACCTGGAACGTGATCCTCACCCTTACTAAGTCTACTTCAAGAACTTGATTATCGAGGAGAATCTCAGAAAAGGGGGATATAGTGAGTATTCGACCTTGGTACATTTATCACCTTCAAATTTTTTGAATTTTAATGTTTCTTTGTTAAGTTTTGTAGCGATGTCAGACTACACTAACCTCCTCAAGGATTGAAAGGGGAAGAGGTCGAGCAAGAACCCTCCTCCTGCCCAAACTCCCACTGTTGCTCGACCTTCGGTAAAGAGGGCCCAACGAGGTGGTTGGGAGGCAATGGAGAGAGCCACCAGGGTGCTCCCCTTATCGGTTTGTCCCCTGCTCCTGCCTTCAGGGCTGATAAGACGACGCAGAGCCTTGGCCTCAAGGTTTGAATTCCTTAGGCGTCTGCAAAGTCGAACAATCCGTTGGGTGGTTTCGTTACACTCGGAGCTTCATTGAGCTCTAGCCATTACGAATCGAGTTGGACCACCAGTTCAAAGGCTTCAACTTTCACTCCGGGATTTGATCCTAACATAATCATGTAATCCATCCTTCTCCTTGCCGACCGTCAAGCTTTTGTGGGGCTCGAGCCATTAATTCCCAAGCTTGAGGCTTATCAAGAGGCTTTTAGGGCTACTATTGCTTCTCTTCGTACTATCTTTCCCCTCCATCCTTTTTCCTTCTCTCTCTCTCTCTCTCTCTATTTTTTCTTAGCTTGACTTTACTTTCCCCTTTGTTTCTTCTGCACATCACCCGATACCTCCAGCTTTTTCACCTTTCTCGGACTGCAGCGGTGTTGGTTAAGGCTAAGGAGGAGGTGAGCTTGAAAGTTTGAGCTCTGCTAGATGCCATCAAGGTGAGGGTGCAGGAGCGTGAGGAGGATGCTTTCCAACTTCGAGAGGAGAGGAAGAGGGCTAACGCTAAGGCAAATGCTAAGGAGGCAGAAGAGGCTCGTGATAAGCACCATTTTTCCCCCACTAAAGGTCGTCCGCATTGAAGATTCAAGGCAATTCTTGCCCATTGAGCCGAGTAATCTTATGAGCGCCTTTGCTTTTTCTGACTGTAATCTTGTAAGGCCTTTCTCCCCACAATACCCCCTCCCTCACCCCCCGAGGTTTAAGCTTCAAATTGGCTTTCCTGAGGACCCAATCCCGGACCTTCAAGTGCCTGAGCTTGACACTCTTGTTGGAGTACCTAGCCACTTGCAGCTGAAAGGGCCGGGCTCGAACTACAGCTCGGTCTCTTTTCTCTTCCAGCAGGTTCAAGTGTGCTCGGATCTGTTCTCCATCCTTCTCGGGGTTGAAACCCTTGACTCGGACTTTGGGTTACTCTGTCTCTACTGGGATGACCGAGTCCATTCCAAAGGCCAAAGAGAACAGGGTCTTCTTGGTCAACCTTTTTGGGGTTGTCCTGTATTCCCAAAGTATAGAAGGAAGTTCTTCGGTCCATTATCCTTTTGTCGAGGTGCGTTTTTTGGATAAAGCTTGTTTAATTTCCCTATTCATAGCCTCGACCTATCCATTTGATCTCGGGTGTTTCACTGAGACGAACCTTTGCTCAATCCCGAGCTCTTCACAGAACTCAAAAAGTTTGAGCTAGGGAATTATGTTTCGTTGTCCGAGATGAGTAGCTTTGGGATGTCAAATCTACCCACAATGGACCTCCATATGAAGCTTTCGACAATCTTATCAATTATTTTTGGATGGGCTCAATCTTTGCCTACTTGGTGAAGTATTCCATAGCCACGATCACAAACTTTCTCAGCTCGGGAGCGATTGGGCATGGTCCCAAGATGCCTATCCTACACTGAGCAAAGGGCTATGGTCTTTCTATGGGAGTAATCTTTGTGGCTGGTCGTTTATTCAGGTCAGCCATCATTTGACACCGGTCATATTTTTTGATGAGCTCCTTGGCATCTGATATCGGAGTAGGCCAGTTGTATCCTTGCCTCATGCATCTGTAGGCTAAGGTCTGTGCTCCATGGTGGTTTCCACATACTCCATATATCTCGGTTAGGATGAGCTTGGCCTCCTTCGGCCTTAGGCACTAAGGGAGAGGCATAGAGTATGATCTTTTCTAGAGGTCGCGCCCAACAAGTACATGGTCCAAGGCTATTATTCGGATTTTTTAAGCGAGGGTAGGATTTTTAGGTTGGGTCCCTTCTTTCAGGTAGGACAAAATGACGTTGACCCATGTTTGCTCGACCTCAATGGCACTAACCTCCTTGCTTGTTCTTCTTAGGGTCTTTATCACCTCAGTATAGAGTTTGTTCTAGGTCCAACTCCCTAGCTCGAACAATAATTTGCTAAGGGTGTCTACCACCTCGTTCTCCTCTTGAGGTATCTATTGAATTTTGAAGTCTACAAATGCCTTTTTCAGTTCGCTCGCTTTTATTTGGTACCTATTTAGTTTTGGTTCGACCTTCGCACTTGTCCAGTATTTGCTCGACCACCATTCTTGAATCAAAGTGGATCTCTAGGCTACCTATATTCAAGTGTTTTGCCAAGCTTAAACAAGAGATCAGGGCTTCGTATTTGGCCATGTTGTTTGTTGCAGTGAACTCAAGCTTGACTGAAAAGGTTAGTTCCCGTCCTTATGGGGTGATAAGTAGTACCCCTACACCTGATCCTCCCTTACAGGATGAAGCATGTACATACCCCTTCCAGGTCGATGCTTTTTTTGTCAACTGTGGCTCAGTGATCGGTTCGGGGTTGCCCTGGAAGTTGCATTGAAAGTCTGCCAGTGCTTGAGCTTTGATTGATGTCCTGGGTTCGAATTGGATCCCGTACTCACTGAGTTTGACTGACCACTTTAAGAGTCGACCTGGTATTTTTGGCTTGTGAAGTATCTGTCTAAGGGGTAGGTCGGTTACGACGCAGATCGAGTGTGCTTAGAAATATGGCCTCAGTTTTCTGGCCGTAGTCACAAGTGCTAGAACCATCTTCTCAACCTTGGGGTATCTAGTTTTTTCTCCATGGAGTACCTTGCTCATATAGTATATTGGCTTCTGTTGATAGAACTCGACCCTAAGTAGGACCGTGGAAATAGCTTCTTCTGCAGCTACAAGATACACATATAGCTTCTCTGATTTCATAGGTCGAGTCAGAAGGGGTATCTCTCGGAGATAAAGCTTCAGTCGTTCAAAAACGGCTTGGCTCTTGTCATCCCAGTTGGCCTCAAGCCCCACTCCTTAAAGGACCTTGAAGAAGGGGAGAGAGTTCTGTGCCCCTGGACTTGAACCTTCCCAGGACGGCGATGCATCCGGTCAATTTTTTCACCTCCTTCTAACTTTTCGGGGGTCTCATGTTGAGGATGGTACCAATTTGGGACGGGTTCGCTTCTATTCCTCTGTAGGTTATGAGATACCCTAAGAATTTTCCTGAGGAAACATCAAAAGCACATTTGGATGGATTGGGCTTCATGTTGTATTTTCGAAGGAGGTTGAAAGTTTTGCCCAGTTTGCTCACATGCATGACGGATTCTTTTGACTTGATCAGCATATAGTCCACATACACCTCCATCATCGAACCTAGCAAGGGCTCCAAAATCTTGTGCATGAGCCTTTGGCAGGTTGCTCTGGGATTTTTCAGATCGAATGGCATCCCCACATAATAGAAGGTACCGAGGTCAGTCTTATTTTGGTCCTCTATTACCATGAACATTTTTTTGTACCCTGAGATGGCATCCACAAGTCGATCAATCTTGGGAAGAGGGTAGCAAATTTTTGGACAGCCCTTGTTAAGGTTGGTGAAATTGACACACATTCTCTATTTCCCATTGGCCTTCCTCACCATCATAACATTGCCCCGAAAGATGTCAGATGGGAAACCGAGTCAAGTTAGATGGGAAACCATTCTCAAAAATCCGCTATGACGCTCAAGTTAGTATTTTCCTGAGGGTTTTAAGAAGGAGAGATAAAAGGATGAAGGAAAGGATTAATTACCAATCTTGATGGATGTTCCCACATATATTTAAGGATTATGCTTGTGTCCCATTGGTTGTTCTTATTTTGTCTTCTTCCCTTGTTAGGGTTTCACTATTGGTTTCTTGACAGGGCCAAAGATTCTTCCTTGACTTGACCCCTCTTCCACAAAGCACAAGTCTCTGCATCTGTAATACCCGAGAATTTTGGGAATTTAGAAACGAATATATAACGTTACGATTTTTAAAATAAATCGTGCTTAAAGGTTATATATTTAAATCCAAGAAAATATTTGATTATTAAATCAAATATGACGATGGAATATTTTGGGATGATTAGTTGAACGCGTCAATAAACGTTACGAACGAATAACGTTACAATGTTATAACGTTATAAACGTTGCGCGTAAAGGCTAGCGATTTTAATCCCAAAAACAATGGATTATGACTGGGGAGGTCATAATTTCATATACGGAATAAATTTATTGACGCAAATAGATTTTTCGTGGATTAATATTATAAAATTTGGGTGAATAATGGACTGAATGAGACGTATCGTGGAAAGGGACGGGGTATTTCCCCACTCACTCACCCATTTCTCCTAACTCCCCCACCATTCCCGCACTTCTCCTACCTCCACTCCATCACTCCGCCACTTCCTCTCCATCATTTCCTCCAGCCGCAACAGCCACCAACACCACCAGCCAGCCACCAGCGTTGCCACCATCATCACCAACGCGATCAACAACATCATGCATCATTAACACCTCCTTCGTCTCATCATCAATCCATCTCCGTTATCATCACACCATCACCACTACACCGTGAGAACAAGGGCAGCAGCGGGCCGGAAAAAGGATCAAAGCCAGCAGCTCGGCCAGGACACATCAACGGATCCATTCGTGAGATCGTGTGTATTAAGGATCATTGATAATCGAGGTAATCTCACTCGTCCGAGACGTCTCTTTTATTTGTTGACACACGTTCTTTGCCTCCGTGCATGCTTTGGGACATGTTTTGATATGTTTGCTGTGTGTGAAATGGTTTGGATGCGTTGTGGTACAAATTGAGGAATCCGGTGTCGGACAGAGAGATTTCCTGCAGGATTCTGGGCAGTGAACAGTCACGCCCGCGACGGGAGAAAAATAGGCATTTGGCTGCATAGTGGTATCGCGCCCGCGACGGGGGAGTGTCGCACCCGCGACAGGCCTTTTGGTTAGGAAAAATACATTTTCCTTAAACCTAAATGCGTATTTGAGATATATAACACTCATGCATGGAAATATAACGTCAAATGTGCATATACGATCACGTTTGACATGTGGTCGGGTATTTGGGGTTGAAACGAATTAGAATACACCCTTATAATGTATATACCCTCACGGAAAATAAATGAAAGCGACCGCTAAATGATTAATAAAAAGGGAACGGGGGATGTAGAGCATGGTGTCACTATCCATGTGAACTAACGAAAAGCAAACGAATAAGAAATATCGTTTCCTTGAACTAACGAAAAGCATTGACATCCCTTGTGAATCCGTTGGATCGTTGGTCGTTTTCCTGAAATTATTGAGAAGGTCGAACATGGTGTCGCTTCTTAGATCCATTGCAATCTTTTGTTGCATTCTTGAATAGCCCTGGGTGGCTTGGGTTTGAGTCATTGCACTCATGTATTATCCTCTGAGTCATCGTCACATGTAAGAACTAGCTAGGGAGCGATGGGAATTCCCTATCCTCTTTGCATGCATGCAGCGGCTTCTACGCCGTTGTGACGGGGCCACGGGTTGCTCTCTGCAGGGAGGCCCAAATTATCTCAATGCAGGCAAATGATACCTCATTGAATGCGCACAAAAGGTGCAAAGCGACGCACAGAGTAGGCAGGTGCGAAAATTGAATCTGTTAGGTAGCCCGGATGACGATTGACATCTTATCTATGTACTTCGAGTCGGTCATATCCTTGGAGTTGTCGCTATTTTTGAGTCGAGTCATGAACCCTAAATTAATACAAAAGAAAGGAATGACTCTTAAAAACGATTCAAAGGCATATAAAGCAATGAGAAACGATGTTGTATGATATGGTGCCCATATTTTCCTATATATATTAAAATGTTTTAGGGCTTTTCGACGGTCGCCATAGCCGTTAGCGGAAGTTCCCTGTAATTGGAATTCATACACCTGAGGTTGCTGAGCTTCATTAGCTCACGGTTATGTTTTTCAATTGCAGGTATGCTCCCAACAGCACCTGAAGGCACTTAGTGTGAGCTTGCATGCATATAGATGATCCCACGTACCTCGGATATTATGACAGATCAGATGTCTATATTGTTTAAATATAATAAACGATCTGCATAGCTTCCGCTTTAATGTTGTAACTAAACAGGTATTCAAAGTTGTAAGCTATGACTTTGGCTACTGTTTATGTTTTCCTTCACTTCTATACCCCTAAAACCCATTCGGTTCGTTTAACCTTGTCACGGAACGGGTCCGTGACGGCATAACGCTCACGTGTCTTCCGGCACGGAAAGTCGGGGGCGTTACAGCATCTGACATCTCCTGTAGTCTGCAAGGATAATCAATGTATTGAAATTTTAAAAACAACCTATTCACCCCTCCATTTAGGTTGTATCTGTGGGACTAACAATATGCTTGGGGTAGGGCAGTTCATAGATATCTTGTTGACGCCATATTCAAATATAAGTCTTTGGAACCTACAAATGTAGCGACCAAAGGGAAGAAAAAGAAAGAGGGCGGAATGATTCCGAAGATCTCTTATGCCGAGGGATGTTCTTTTGCTGTTTTGGTATATAAAAACTTTTTGAACCGTTTGTTTTTAAAGAGGTGAATCAGACTTAGGGGGAGATTAAAGATGTGTATCAAAGTTATGCCTTATTTAGTATGTCTATCACAATTGATGATTTGATATGTCAAAATACTAGTTTATGTTCTATGCATGTTATGTGTCATTAGACTCTATATCTCTAGTATTAGACATCTAATAGTCCTACGAAGTGCTTGAGAGAGTCAAAGTTCTAGAGGAGAAAGGACTTCGTGGAAGTGTTAAGTAAAACAGACTCACTGAGAAGACTTCAGGATATCAGAGTTTCATTGCTCAGGGAACAGAGTTCAGTTGAGGATTGAGAAGTTTGATATGTGTCTGTATTCTGGGAATTCTGTTGTGTGCCTACTGTGTTATAGAGTTCCGAAGATATATGCTTAGTTGTGCTTTAATGAAGATCAGAGGACTATTTCCTTTCATAACAGACTTCTGGGATGTAAAGATTCAACAGACTGCAGCGTTGGATCAAAAGGAAGCTCAAACAGACGAAGGCTAACAGACGAAGGCTAACAGACTTCGATACTACATCAAACCACGACTCAGGATCACCCAACAGACATTCCAATAGATGACATTCATCAGAAATCTGATTTACAAGGGGATAAATAATCAGAATAGCCACAATATCAATCAACTCAGCTCGGACAAGATGGTACAAACTACTTGACTAAATGGCATCCACCTGATATGATAATAGGAGATGTCACCGCACCTTTTAGAACGAGATTTGCTATTGCCAATGAATGTCTTTTCACTTCATTCATATCTCAAATGGAACCCAAGAACATCAAAGAAGCTCTGATGGATCCCAGCTGGATTAAGTCCATGCAAGAAAAATTAAATCAATTCATCAGGCTAAAAGTCTGTGAATTGGTTTCTATGCCCAAGGATCATCAGATTATTGGCACTAAATGGGTGTTCAAGAACAAGATGGATAAAGATGGAGTCATTGTCAGGAATAAAGCCAGATTAGTTGTACAAGGGTATTCATAAGAAGAAGGAATAGACTATGATGAGACCTTTGCACCAGTTGCCATATCACACAACATCGTTTACATTGCTTTATATGGCTTCGTATCGCTTTTAAGAGTCATTCCTTTCTTTTCCATTTATTTAGGGTTCATGACTCGACTCAAAAGCAACGACAACTCCAAGGATATGACCGACTCAGAGTACAGAGATAAGATGTCAATCGTTAGCCCGGTTACCCAATAGATTTTGTATATTCGCACCTGCCTACTCTGTGCGTCGCCTTGGGCCTCTTGTGCGTATTCAATGCTGTATCGTTTGCCAGCATTGAGATAATTTGGGCCTCCCTGTAGAGAGCAACTCGTGGCCCCGCCACAATGGCATAGAAGCCGCTGCATGCATGCAAAGAGGATTCGGGATGTCCATCGCTCCCTAGCTAGTTCTCACCCGTGACGATGACTCAGAGAATAATACAGGAGTGTAATGACTCATACTCAAGCCACCAAGGCTATTCAAAGAAATAGATGATCGCAATAGATCGAAGATGTGACACCATGTTCGACCTTCTCAATAATTTCAGGAAAACGACCAACGATCCAACGGATCCACAAGGGATGTCAATGTCGTCCTTTTCAGTTCAAGGAGGCGATATTTTTTATTCGTTTGCTTTTCATTAGTTCACATGGATAGTGTAACTATGTTCCACATCCCCCGTTCTCTTTTTATTACTAGTTTAACGAGCGCTTTTATTTATTTCTCGTGAGGATATATACATTATAAGGATGCATTCTAGTTCATTTCGTATATACACGTTTGACGTTATATTTCCATGCGTATGGGTTATATATCTCAAATACGTATTCAGGTTTAGGGTTCGAAGCACGAAAATGTGATTTTCTTGGCCAGAAGGCCGTCGCGGGCGCGACGCCCTGTGCAGCTAAAATCCCCATTTTTTTTCCTGTAGTGGGCACGACACTGCCCCATCTCGGGCGCGACGCCCTGTGCAGCCAAAATCCCCATTTTTCTCCTTTCGCGGGTCACATGTCGCGGTCGCGACTGTTCATCAGTCCAGAACGTCCTGAACTCACGTCCGATGCCCAAGGATCCCTCATTTATCATCAAAATGCATACAAACCATTGCATACACATCAAACACAGCATAAACATATCCCTCACATACACGGACGTATTTGAATCGTGTGAACAAATAAAAGAGGCATCTCGGACGAGTGAGGTTACCTCGAAGGCGTTTTGATTTCCTCAAAGTGGTTATCGTCCCTCGGCTTCCCGTTGCTGTTTTTCCTTCCTGCCACTGCCGTCGCTGATCCTTCCTTGCTGCGGCGGCCCCACGGTCGTGTTGGCGTCGTGATGATGAAAACGATGATGACGGAGATGGATTGATGATGAGACGAAGGAGATGATGATTGTTGCGTGATGCTTGGTGCTTGATGCGGTGGTTGATCCTGGTGGTTGCGTTTTCCTGGCTGGTGGCAGCTCTGGTGAAGAGGATTGATGGTGGCAGTGGTGGTGGTAGGCAGGGAGTGATGGAGTGGTTGAAGTTGAAGAAAGGGGAGGCGGGAAGTGGAGTGGGAGAAGTCGAGGTGGGTGAGGGTGTGGGGAAAAATACCCCGTGTCGTCCCATGATATGTCTCGTTCAATCCACTTTTTATCCAAATTTCGCAATATTAGTCCATCGATAATTTATTTGTATCGATAGATTTATCCCATATACGAAAATATGATCCCCCGAGTCATAATTCATTATTTATGGGATTACAATCGCTAGCCCTATCGGGCAACGTTTATAACGTTATAACGCTGTAGCATTATTCGTTCGTAATGTTTACTGTGTTTATTGGCACGTTCAACTAATCATTCCAAATTCCATCGTCATATTTGATTTAATAATCAAATATTTTCTTGGATTTTAAATATATAACCCTTAAACGCAATTTATTTAAAAATCGTATTGTTACATATTAATTTTGAAACTCCCAAAATTTCTCGAGTATTACAAATAGTCTAGTAAGAACAGAACTTTGTTGCTACTTCAACAGCAGAAGCTGAGTATATAGCTTCTAGTAGCTGTGTAGCTCAGATTCTATGGATGACATCACAATTATCAGACTATGGTTTTAATTTGTCAAATTGCCTAATTTATTATGATAATACTTCTGCTATTGCTATATCTGAGAATTCAGTATATCACTCTCGTACAAAACACATAGATGTTAGACATCACTTCATTGGAGATCATGTTCAGAAGCATGATGTGAAATTAAGTTTTGTTCCTAGTGATGAACAATTGGCTGATATTTTTACCAAGCCCCTTAATTAGAAAAGATTTAATCTCATTTGTGAGAAGTTAGGTCTAATCTCATTAAGAGGTTAGGTTTTGTCTATTAATGATTTCATTGAGAAGTTTTCAGATTACATCTATTCCCTAAGAATTAATGACTTGAAGAGTAGAATGCCTGATGACATATATTTATTGAAGTCTGATGCATTGAAGACTGGGATATTTGTTGACACATGGATACTGAAATCTGATGAATAAAGGGAGATGAAGTCTGATTATGTTAGATGAACAGTCACAAGGCGAGTACGACTTCTAATTGTTCAATCTTACGAAATCTTATCTGCTTTTAGATTGAAAAGGTAACTCTAAAGTTTTACAATTTATCTGAGTGTGCTTGGTTTAAAATTTATAAGTCTATGTGAAAATGCATGCATGATTGTTCAATTATTCTGATTGAATAAATTTACGTACATGAAGAAATGTAGGTGTAATTACACGATTGTGGTTGTGTGTTAAGATAGACTTAAAGGTCATAATGGATGGATTTATGAGGTATGCATGCGTTTAGTTGTCTTACCTAAGACTGATTGAAATAAAAGAAATGGTTAAGGAAGAGAGAGAGTTAATATGGACCACTAATTGATTGTGTGCATGAAAATATTTGGGATTCACTTTACTGCTGTGTCAGATTTCCTTGCACTTTTCACTCATGATTTTTTGTGTGGTTGAGATTCATTCATTGAAAGTGAAGCGTTTTTCCCTTTACTATATATATACAGAGTAGTTAGGATTGAGAAAAGTCTTTCTAATTCTTTGCCATTAGCGAATAACCTCTCCCAAAAACCCTAGTTGGCCGTTTATCAGTATCCATACCTGATTGGCCGTCGATTTCAGTGCTTTAAGCAGAATCAGCAGAGAATTTGACGGAATTCTTGAGATGATCAAGAATTCGGGGCTCGAGTTGTTGCTCAGTGCATGTAGAATCTCATACTCCAGGGCAAATGAGTTCTTAGATAATGGAGTTGTACGAAAGGATAGAGACAAATTTGTCACTACTGTTGATGGAGTAAAGATGACTGTCAGTGCAGATTCTATCAGATACATCTTTCATCTACCACAAGGAGGTCACACAGGTATCTCTGACCACACTCTTACAACTAGATGGCAGAAGATGATGGGGAATGTCTCGTTGAAGACAGGGACAATTCTGGTGAAGGATTTGCCTAATCACTATGGCCAACTGGCTGTCATAGTGAAGAAATGTTTCCTATGTCAGGGATTTGCTGTTGATCAGATAGCACGGGTACATCTCAGAATCATTGCTACAATCGTCACTGGAGCAAAGATAGATTGGGCATTCATAATGCTCAATCTATGGAAGGAAAACATCGAGGAGGTGAAATCCAACCCGAAGAGGAAGACTTATCTGAGAATGATAAGTTTTTATCTCTTTAAGCTGGGCAAATTGCCAAAAAATGATGGAGTCCCTTTTCCGTCTATCAAGTTCATATCCTTCAGAAGGAAGGAGTCAGAAGGAACAGACAAAACGTTTGAAGCCGGGCCGTCTGATGGCCAGCAGACTTTAAAGAAGAAGAAGAAGACCTCTGGTACTATAACCGGGCCGTCTGATGGCCAACAGACTTTGAAGAGGAAGAAGACCTTTGACACTGAGGCTCCTCAGAAGAAACAAAAGCGATCTGCTTAACTTGTGCAGCAAGCTCAGACAGAAGAGGAAGTGGACTCCGATGACGAGCTACTTGTCAGACGAAAGAAGACACAGACGTCTGTTCGTAGAGAACAGACAACAGATCAAACGTCTGGTGGGAGACAACAGACACCTGAATAGACATCCTCAACACAACCTCCTCCACAACAGAAAAAAAACCATTGAAGAACTTGAACAAAGGTAAGAGGGTACTAAACCCTGATGAAGCCATGGCCAGCGAACAACTCAGAGCAGCACTGGCTGCAGGAGTATTCGAAAAGTTTAAGACAAAAGGTGCAAAATGGGGCATGAGGCTGATTATAGCAAAGTCTGATGAAGATGGAAACGTGCTTGTCTCAAAGGAATGTAAAGAAAAAGGACAGCTGGACAACGTCAATAGAGTTCTTGAGGAAGCATGGATTCTGTTTAAGGACTACTACAGTAAAGTAATGGCAGAGCTGGGTGAAACAGCAAAAGATATGTTCTACTCTGCCATCAGAAGGACTCCAAGGGATGAAAGAGGAGGTAATGATCCGAATCCAGGAGGTGATGGTCTGAATGGGCACACCTCAAGGGAAGAGAAGTCAGTTGATCAGACTTCTACTCTTCTTCAAGGATCTGGGACCAGAAACGAAGAGCAGCAGCAACAGACAGCTGCAGCTGAGCCAACAGATATTGAAACTTTCCAGGCTCCTGATCCAGATGAGGGTGACATCTAAGTGCCTTCTACTCTTCCTGCAGAAGAACAGAGCCCAGGACGTCAAGCAGCGGAGGAATTCAATGATATTTCACCAGTTCTTCAAGATGATCTTCCTGAACAGCATACTATTGCTGTAGTAGACAACCTGCCTGCCCCAACAAACAGTATTTTTCAGACAGTTGAAGACAGACTTCAAGCTCATGAAGAAAGAATCAAGAAGATGCTTAAGGAATCTGAAGCAATAATGGCTCAGTAGATAGCCACAGCTGCAGAAAAGATGTCTGATTTTAATTTTTGACTAAGGCAGACTTTCAGTGATCTGAACAAATAGATTAGTGTAAAAGTAAAAAGCATGAATAATCACTTGGAAGAGCTGCAACAATGTTAGATGGCGCTACTGAAGACATTTGAGCATGAAGCAACTATTGAATCTGAAAGAGGGATAGCTATACAAAAAATCATTGATAAAATGAAAACTGATAATGCCTTCATCAAATCAGATATGGAAGTAATCAGTGACAACGTCAAAGATTTAAAGGCTTTTCTAGGAGTTTTGCGTTCTGAGACTAACAATATCCTTAACAATCTGCTCAACATTGATCAGACGACTACAAAAACGAGCTTAGAAACAATGCAGATACTTCAGCTGCTAAAAGAACGACTGCCTAGTTCTAGTTCCGTACCCAAACCTTAGGATCCTACCCTATTGATTTTGTCAAAAAAGGGGGAGAAATATAGGAGTTAAAATGAGAGTTGGGTTCATGACTAGGATAAGATAGGTTTGTTTTCTAGCTGTTATTTGTTATCTCTGTTGTCGATGTCTTGATATCTGATAGATGTGCTTGCATTAAAATTAATATATGATATCTTTCTGACTGATATAGTGTCTGATTGTACCAAGCATAAAGTGTTCCAACAAATAAGGGGAGATTGACTTAGAAGCTATGCTTATCCATAAAAAGTTTTTGACAACATTAAATAGGGGGAGATTGAAGAGGTAAATCAGACTTAGGGAGAGATTAAAGAAGTGTATCAGACTTATGCCTTATTTACTATGTTTTCTGGAAGGACTTTACTTGAGGAGGACGAGAGAAATTTCTCAATTAGTTTACGATGAGGTAAAACAAAACTTTGTAACCATGGAAGTGATTGGGAGATGACATGCGCCTTTAATCCAGCTATTAAAACTCTCTACAACGTTGCTTATCGTGATGCCCCATCGTTTTCCATGAAAAAACGAATTGGCCCAACACTCGGGATATGATTCAGCTATGAAATTCCTTGCCAAGTCCATGGTTGTCACTATCTTGTTGATGTTTTCTTCTAAGATTGGAATTGTCAATGCAGTCGCAGCGGTTTTGAAAATAGAGCACTAGTGGTTCTTGTTCAGATTGGGATATTCTGTGAGGACTTGCATATTCGAACAATGCACTGTAAACCGAAGTTATTATGAACTGTAAATCAAGGTAAACATAAACTGTAAATCAAGGAATATATGAACTGTATAATAACGTAAAATGAACTATAACCCAAGTATAGCATGAACTGTCATATATATGCAAATCTTGGACTGTAAAAATTGTAAATTAGTTACCTCCTTCTTGAAATTGTCCACAAGGTGTCTTAGGTAGTATGAGTGTTGGGCAGCAGGGAAATATCGAGGAATGACATTCCGTAGTCTGATGTGGTGATCTGAGAAGAATACATATCTGTTCCACACTCCATTAAAGTGCAACAAACATCTTCAGAGCTGATCGCAGAACCAAGCCCAATTATAGTTGTTTTCAACTGATACAACTGCAAATGCAATAGGAAAAATACCGTTCTGTTTATCAAGCCCAGTCACACTCAAACGACAACCACAATATTCTTATTTGATCAAGGTACCATCCATGAATACTGCAGGCCTGCATCCTCGAACAAAGCCAAGTAAGGACGCCCTAAATGCCACGAAGAGACGAATGAATTGTTTTGTCATAGGGTCCATCTCATACTTCGCAAAACTTTCACGATTCGCGATCTTTAAATTAGTACAGTATGCATATAACTGATCGAATGAGCATCGTACTTTGCCATGAATCTCCTCCAAAGCGTGTTCCTTTTCTCGCCAAGCATGGCGATATCGCAGATGAACACCATATCTTTCTATAACTTCTTTCATGATCTCAACTGGTTGTGTACTCAGTGTATGCCGTAACTTCCTTTTCACTTGATTCGACACCAAAACAGACTTAGCTTTTGGATGTCCTTGATCTGCTAAGCCAATCTCACAAGTATGAGTAAGATCGCACTTCCTTACGGCAAACTCCACGCCTCGCTCTGATTTTGAAGCATAAACACACCATTTGCAGTTCTCATGGATGCAAGACACCGCTAGCTTCTCCAAAGTGTTATTCTTAAACTGGAAATCCCTTCGTATAGGAATGATGTAGTTTCTTATGGCAGCTCGAAACTCGTCAGGGCTTGCAAAAACATGACCAATACCTCGAATGCAATCATTCAATACAACAAACAACAACAAATCAAACCTTTATCCCATCAAGTGGGGTCGGCAACATGAATACGACGACGCCATTATAATCTGTCATGTACATCATCTTCTGTAAGATTATGATAGGTCATATCATACTTCAAGGTTTCTCTCATGGTCTTTTTAGGTCTCCCTATCCTCTCTTGACATGTGCTAACTCTCAAGCTTCACATCTCCTAACAGAAGCTATGACTGGCCTGCGTTTCACATGACCATACCATCTTAGTCGTGACTCCCTTATCTTATCTTCTACTGGAGCCGAACCCACTTTCTGTCTGATAACTTCATTTCGCATTTTATCTATTCTTGTATGTCCACACATCCACCTTAACATTTTCATCTCATTTACACTCATCTTCTGTACATGCTGCCACTTAATTGCCCAACATTCTGACCCATACAATATCGCTGGTCGAATACCTGTCTTGTAAAACTTTCCTTTTAACTTGGTAGGTATTTTAGGATCACATAGCACCCCTGAAGCGCCCTTCCATTTTAGCTAACCTATTTTAATCCTATGATCAATATCTGCATCAATTCCTTCATTCTTATGTAGCATCAAACCTAAATAATTGAAAGAATCCGTTTTAGGGAGAGACTCTGTTCCGAACAATACATTCTCACTATTTGTTTCACTACTCTCATTAAAGACACATTCCATATATTCTATCTTGGTTCTACTGATCCTTAACCCCTTGCTTTCCAACGTCTCCCTCCAAGTTTCAAGTTTTTCATTCATCCCTTCTTTTGTATCGTCCACCAAAGCAATATCATCAGCGAAAAGTAAACACCATAGTACTTCATCTTGTATAAGCCTAGTGAGATCATCCATTACTAAGGCGAAAAGGTATGGGCTCAAAGTTGATCTTTGGTGTAAACCCACTTGAAGGAAAAGCAGTCGTTTCACCAACATGGATTCGCACACATGTAGCAGCTTCTTCATACATATCTTTCACAATCTCGATATACCTACTCGTCACTCCCTTTTTTTCTAAAGTTTTCCAAATCACTTCTGTTGGAACAGAATCATACGTCTTTTCTAGGTTGATAAAAACTATATGTAAATTCTTCTTCTCTATCCTAAAACGTTCCATTACACATCGCAAAAGGTAAATAGCTTCCATGATTGACCTACAGACATGAAACCAAACTAATTCTCAGTCACCCCTGTAGCTTTTTCTTAACCTTTTCTCTATCATTTTCTCCCATAACTTCATACAGTGACTCATAAGTTTGATTCCTCTGTAATTAGAGCAGTTTTGAACATCTCCTTTGTTGTTGTATATGGGAATCAAAGTACTCCTTCTCCACTCATTAGGCATCTTCTTATCTATCACTATTAAAGAGTTTTGTCAACCAATTAACTCCTTCTATTCCAAGACATTTTCAAGTTTCGATCGGGATTTCATATGGACCCATAGACTTTATTGAGCTCATTCGCTTTAAAGCCTCCTTAACTTCCAGAGTCTTAATGCGGCGAAAGTAACATCGGTTCATCATCACATCTACATTCCCACTTATTTTATTCAGAGGCACTTCCCTTGTGCCTTAATGTCCTTAATGTCCTCATCAGCCATAAGAATATGTCGGCATCGTCCTTAACATACTTTACCTGACCTAAATCCTTAGTTCTTCTGTCTCTTGATCTAGCTAACTTAAAGACTTCTTTTTCCCCCTCTTTTGTGTTCAGTCTTTCATACAACTTCTCATACGATTTATTCTTCGCATCGCTCACAGCATATTTAGCTTTTTTTTTACGCGCCTATACTTCTCTAAATTTTCATCACTATGACATTTAAACAGAGCCTTGTAACATTCTTTCTTATACTTTATCTTATCTTGAATCTCTTTACTCCATCACCACCCCTCTTTATCCAACGGTGGTTGGCCCTTAGATTGTTCTAATGTCTCCTTTGCTATACGTCGGATACAATCAGCCATCGCATCCCACATCTCACATGGACTCCCGTCAAATGTGCATGGACCTTCTCTTAACAACCTCTCTCTGAAAAACTTTTGCTCCTCTCCTTTTAAGTTCCACCATTTTGTCCTTATGAGATTACATTTTGTTTTCTTTTTCTGTTCTATTTGAGACAGAAATACATCTATAACTAACAAACGGTACTGAGTGGTCAAACATTCTCCTGGATAACCATATAGTCCTTGCAATCTTTCAGGTCTCTTCACCTCATAAGAAAGTAATCAATCTAAGACTTGCATAAAGCACTCTTAATGGTTATCAAATGCTCTTCACGCTTTTTAAAAAAGGTATTCACAACCATAAAGTCATATGTTACAGCAAAATCCAATATAGTTCTCCCTTCTACATTTCTCTCACCAAAACCAAATCCTTCGTGAACCTCTGAGTAACCATCTTTCTACTCACCGATATGTCCATTTTGATCCCCACCAATAAAGACTTTTTCCCTCTCCAGGATCGACTGTTCTACTTCATCCATGTCTTCCCAAAACTGAACCTTAGCATCTTCTCTAAGACCTACTTGCGGGGCATAATCACTTATCACATTAATCACTTCCTTCCCAATCAACACCTTAATAGAAATTATCCTATCTCTCCAACGCTTGATACTCTTTACGCATAATTATACCAACTCCATTCCTAATCCAACTTTGACCACAATACCATAGCTTGAACCCCGTACTTTGAATAAGCTTAGCCTTATTTTCGGTCCACTTCGTCTCTTGTAAGCAAGCGATATAAATCCCCATTTTAACCATTGTGTATACTACCTCTAAAAGTTTTTCATTCAAGGTCCCAATGTTCCAACTAGCTAAACGAACTCTATATTTCTGGATTAACTTCTTCAACCGTATTCGTCCGTGATGTTAGAACCCTTACTCATTTTTTCACTACATCCGGGCGTCGATGTCGCTGCTGAGGTACGCCCCAAGAAAATTTTCACTAGTCGTTATATTCATGTTGAGAGATCCAACGGGAGTTTTTACGTGTTGGCTGTCGGCTACCTAACACACAACCCTCACCATTTTATCTGGACTTGGGACCTGCTAGGGACGGAATGCAATCATGCAATAACTTGATAAAATTGTTCTCGAGGATAGGTGTTGTCACATCACTGGGACTTTCATACACTCCAGACCTACACACATATAAACAGAAATCAAGACAATCAATCTGAGGTTCATGTGAACTGACTATTACTTATATATATATTGAATAACTTAGACGTGTGAATTGTTTTCTAACAAAGGTGAACTGCATACGATGAACTGCGTATTATAAACTTGTGAACTCCCTTACCAATTTATCATGAACTACATATACACCAATTATGAACAGAACAATTTTATGGAATGAGAACTAAGAATTGTAACAGGATGTGACCTGCTTTACTACAAATACTGAACTAACAAGCAGTTCTATGTGAACTGCATATTATTTACAATTGAAGAACTACCTCACATCTGGAGGAACAATAGACGAGCTTCTTGAGGGCGGAGTTGGTGTTGTCCTCCTCGCTGCTTCCATCTCGATCACACCAATTTTGGCTATGCGCACACATACAACATGTTCGTGACATGGTCATCCGTAATGAGAGTAATATGACTTCGAATATGAGGTGCAAAATATCGAACAACCACCATCGTTGACTCTTGTTCATCAATTGCTCATACACGTTTGCGAGCATTATTAATCTCTGAATTTACAAAGAGAAACAATCGCCTTCGAACATGCAAAGCACAACTAGTTCCATGTCGAGTGCTTCAACACGTGCTCATTTTGCATATCCATCGCTCTACGAACAAATGAGTTCAAGATCAGTACATCATATTTCTTGATTTTACCAAAAGAAAAAAAAAAAAAAAAGAATACATCCAGCGAAGCTACCGAGGAAAAGAAATTCATACACCCTGCTCAATGTTGAAACACTTCATATTCCTGCTCAACATAAATCCAACCATTATAAACTAATTGAAGCCTTAAGTTACCTAAATTTCTCAACAATAAAAGCTTACCGAGCAAATGAACAAACTCGAACGAAAATGGTGAACTCAACAAATTTGACCAAATACAACGACGATGACGAAATGGGGGTGGTTGGACTTGAGGAAGGATTACAGGAGCTCGGATAGTGGTGTTTGGGTGGTTGTTTTGGAGAGCCGGCGAGTCAATCATTGAAGGAGGGAATGAATTTGAGGTCCATAAAAACAACTCAAATCTTTCCAAAACACTTAAAATCAAATGAAAAATGATAAAAACATCACCCTGTGTTTGCTTATAAACTTCACTCCTGGCCGTGTTTGATCAAAATACACTAAAAATGATCAATACTAAACACCGTTTCGCTTCGAACACTTCGAATCGGCTAAGCTATGCATTCCAAAGCTCCAAGAACATCTTCCCAGCGTCATGATCCTTAATCCACCCCTTTATCATTATTTTGCAATAAAAACAAAAGTTTCGGATATATCAGGTTCTAAAAGTTTTGGTGAAGGGGTATTTAAGACATTTACTCATTTTGAGGCACCAAAACCTAAATGTGCCATCAAACATTTTATGTATCAAAATGTGATTGAAAATTTCTTTAAACATTTTATTGTAATTTTCCGTTTATACCTCATATGTCTAGTCAAACTTTTTACTATTACAATTCCGGACGCAGTAAGTATTTTATAGAACAAGGTGAGTTAACTCAACGAACTGTCGCGACCCTCAGCTTTGGCGGCAAAACCACCGGGCACCAAACCCTCCACTTCTGCGCTCCCCAGTCTCCCTCGCGAATCAACCCAACTCTCCTTTCCTTCGAAATCAACCTCACCACTCTCCTTTTGCCCCAAAATCTCAAATGCCTAGAAAAGAAAAAAAGAAAAGAAAAGATCGTGGCATCTCCATTTTCCCAAACACCAAAAACCTCGTAGCAAAACCCTAAATTCTAGGGTTCTTGATCCTTCCCAATGTCGGCACAAGATTCAACCTCTGCCGTCAATTGGACGCAGCCTACGATACGGCCAATAAACAGGAGCGTGGTGCACAGGATCTGCGCTGGGCAGGTGATACTGGACCTCGCTTCGGTGGTGAAGGAGCTGGTGGAGAACAGTTTGGATGCAGGGGCGACGAGCGTGGAGGTTGTGTTGAAGGAGTACGGGGAGGATTGTTTCCAGGTTGTCGATAATGGGTCTGGGATTTCTCCAAGTAATTTCAAGGTACATTGTCATTTTTTGATGTTATGTGTGTTGGGTTTGGTTGTTGTGTTTGTAGGGCTCATTTGTCTGGAGGATAGGATTAGTAAGGATAACCTATCCCTCACTATTTTATCCCTATCCCGTGTCCCACTAATTTATCCCTGTGATGGGGATTATTTATCCCAATATGACTATTTCATGGTACATTGCGGTTTTGAGATGTTATGTGGGCTGGGATTGGTAGTTGTGATTGTAGAGAATATGGTACCCTCATTGGGTATTGAGAGAGATATATATCGGTCTGTGGTGACCTCTCGATTCCTGATATGGGTACTGTATTTTTAACTTGCCTTTCATGTGAATGTCTCTTTGGGTTTGAAGCATGGATATATAATTTGGATGGTGCGAAGTAATTGGGCCATCGAGTCTTACATATAGTTATTGTGAATATGTGAGCTCCTAGTACCCGATGTGGGTTAAGTTTTCTCTACAGCGGTCGGGTTATTTATGTTGCTGTTTGTTACTGGTGAGGGCAGTTCGGTGCCTGGAAAAGAAATAGTCATATCCAGGTGCCTATATGATGTTTGTAGTATGGGGTAATCGGGTTATTCCCACAGGCGAGGAGAGACAAGGTGTTCGCTTATAAGAATATTGAAAGCCAAAATAGTTGATATGTGTTCTAAATCGGTGCACAAAGTCCTACCTTGACCCAGTTTTGTCAGAGGAACTTGATAAATCATTGTGTTATGTGGAGCTTGCAATTTTTGTAATTGGTCTAGTAGAAATCTTCAATGTAGTTCTATCTGTTTTGAAGTCTTGGCTCGTGTAGGGCATGGCTGGGACTTGGCTTCGCTGTCCCAAAACTAGCACATCATGCACCTTTTAATGGAGCACATTCAGACTTCAGAGGGCTATGAAACAGGTTGCGGGCAAATAAAAGGGTGTGAAGTTAGTTCGTCTGAACCTTTATGGGAGGAAGTGTAGGCTTGCCTACTCAATTAGGAGTTTTCTTCTGTCATTATTATCAGATTGCAGTAGTTTGATTCTTTGTGTACTCTTAAGTTTTAACATAAGATAGCATTTATGCTATAATGTTAGGCTGTATGGAAGTGGAGGGATGGGGTGACTACCTTCAAAGAACTGTAGAAGTAGATGAATCATGAATGTAAGACGAATCACGGAACGAGGCATTCGACCTGAGATGTCCATAACTGGATGTCGCCTCCTAGCTGATGGTGCCACCTAGTTTAGATTCATCTCCATACTCCTTGTAAGATAGAATTTTTCAATCGCTAATTATGGCTTATTTTCTTCATTTAGCTTTTGTCACTTGTAAACCTACCTAGGTTGGGGATTTTTATTTCGTCCCTAGCCGGTTCCAAGTCCAGATAAAATGGTGAGGGTTGTGTGTTAAATAGCTAACAGCCAACACGTAAAAAGTCCCGTTGGATCTCTCAACATGAATATGACGACTTGTGAAAATTTTACAGAAGTTGATGTACATGACAGATTGGAATGACGCCGTTGTATTCATATAGCCGACCCCACTTGATGGGATAAAGGCTTGATTTGTTCTTGTTGTAGTTTTTGTCACTTGTGTATACATGATTCGACTTGAAATAATTGTTTGTTGCACTTGATATTCTATGTCTAAGTACTACATTTAAGTGCAATCTGAGTGAGACATTGTATAGGAGTGTTTGATCTTACAGAGAATTCGACATTGACATAACTGAGAAATTCCTTCAAGAGTAGAATCTGTTCAACGTAACGCCACCACTTCAGCTTGGTGCCAAATTTTCAATCAAGCTAATTATGAGCAAGAGAAGATATTCCCATAAACACATATGTTAGTTGTCGGGTAGTTCAGACATCTTACCTTTTTGCGTTGTTTTTGGACTATAAAAGACTCTAGATGTAATTAAGATGACACAATTTGGTACGGAAAAATGCATTCATCTTTACTAACGCTATCAGGACAAGTAACAAAAGAGCAACATCCCCATTGCTCATTTTTTCAACTACTCCTTATATTACATTTGTGTTCCTCGCTTCAATTTAGCATGTGCGTCAGTGTCTGTACCTTACATATTGTGCTGCCTAGACTGTGTAGGATCTAGTGTTACTCATCCGTCTAGAGCACTATCAGTAATAGCCATCCTTGAAACAATTGTGGTGGGAGATAGATCCATGTTCACACTTCACAATTTTATTCCATCTTGATTTTAGGGCATTGGATGTGATGTAACCACAAGTTCTTGAGTTAGCAGCAAGTTGATGATGAAGGAATTGCTTGAGCTATGGTACTTACAAAATCCTTTTCTCTGTTTTTCCATTCAGGTTCTTGCCCGTGAGCATCATACTTCTAAATTAGCAGACTTTCCTGATCTGCAATCTCTATTGACATTTGGATTCAGAGGGGAGGCTCTGAGCTCTCTTTGTGCTCTAGGAAATGTGACCGTGGAGACAAGAACAAAGAATGAAACTGTTGCAATTCATTTGACGTTTGATCACTCTGGTTTGTTGATAGCTGAAAGGAAAATAGCACGCCAAATTGGTACCACTGTTACGGTTAAGAAGTTGTTCTCAAATTTACCTGTACGAAGCAAAGAATTCAGTCGCAATATCCGCAAGGAATATGGAAAACTCATTTCACTGTTGAATGTAAGCATCCCACAGTTCTCTATATATGCTAATTTTACGTATGCATTCATCATTCACCACTTATTGCATACCTGATCAGTAGAATACTACTCCTTCCGTCCTAGGTAAGTTGCGACACGTTATAAAAATTGGATGTCCCATATATATTTATTGCAACACTTACATAATTGGCAAGTTTTGAGTTATCAAAAACTCAAGATACCTCTATTTTATATCATGTCATCATCTCTTTCATTATTTTTTTCTCTCTCTCTATCCCCTAACATTGTCCTCCCCACACTCACAAGGATAAAAGAGTAAATATCGACAAAATCAACACACATATTAATAAAAGTGTCAAATCAACACTCACAAGGGAGTAGTTCTTTAGTCCAATGATGTCCAAAAATTTGTAACGGCATTTTATGTTTATTGTGTTGTTGTTGTCATTGTCGTCGTCGTCGTTATTTTGGCACGGGTATGCAGTTGTTTCGAAAGGTGTTCGATTTCTATGCAGTAATACTTCTGGGAGAAACGCCAGGTCCATTTTCTTAAGAACAGAAGGCAGGGGTTCAATTAAAGATAATATCATCACAGTTTTTGGTGTGAACACTTTTTCTTTTCTCGAGCCTTTCAATATTTCTATATCGAATGAGTGAAGTGGAGGGTTTCGTCTCAAAACCTGGAAATGGCAATGGACGAAATTTCGGAGATAGGCAATTTTTTTATGTGAATGGTAGGCCTGTGGATTTGCCAAAAGTCAGCAAGCTGGTAAATGAACTATATAAAGCTGGAAACTCACGGCAATATCCTATCGCAATCTTGAACTTTACTCTTCCAAGTGCTGCTTGTGATGTCAACGTGACACCTGATAAGAGAAAAAATATTCTTTTCTGATGAAGACTCTATACTGCAATCCATGCCACTTGCTCTTGGAAAGATATATAATCCAACTTGCTTAAGTTTCAGCATTAACAAAGCAGAGGAATCTGATAAATGTGATGTCGATCCTTCACTTCCTCCCATCAATTCCAATCCATCGCCCAAGCGGCTATCTCATGATGAAGTCGCTAGATCCCAACCAAAACTAGCATAGAATAAGGAACTTGCAGAAATAGGAGAAACACCTCCTGATGCAGCTCACTACAGATATCGTGAGAAGTTGCAAGCCAGAAAAGTGTTCCACACTCATGATAAGACATCAATGAAGGATTTCAGCCTTAAAATCCATGGGTTCAAGAAGTCTTATGATTCTGATAATCATCAGGCCGAGGGGTTACATAGTACTACTGGTATTCCTATAAAGGGTTGCAAGCAATCAGAGGACATTGATGTTACCAATGAACGCAAAACAAATAGGTCCGCCGGTATCCAGCTATCCCTCACTGAATGTCTAACTGCGCAGAAGAGAAAGTATGGTGATATGAGGACGAGATTATCTGAAGTTCCTGTCCTCAGAAATAAATCAGTAAACCATGACATGAAAGATCAGAGTTCTGACCCTCACGAAGCTTCAGTGTCGCAGATGATCAATTCTGATAGAACTGCTGTCAGTGAGCCATCCCATTTCATTGACATAGATCATGAGGAAGGTGGAAGTATTGGATGTATGAATAATGCTTGCACCCACATGACAAAAGAGGTATGCTATTCAGTGCTTTAGTAGGACGAGTATTTGGGTCCATGAGGTTTTTTTTCTTTTTCATTAAACTTGGGCTTAGGTTTTTGTGAGTGCTTTATTTTAGATGACCTTAAAAAACTAATGAATGGGAAAAGAAAAAAACTGTGAGCCTAAGAAATTCAATTAATGGATGCTTTCTGTTACCTGGTAACAGGATCCAAACGAAGCAAATAGTTTTACTAGTAGCATTAGACATATCGTTTTTCCTTCAAGTTAGACCATTTCCGTTTTTGCTTGGACTTGAGTACAATTATTGGATGTAGATATGTACTGGAGTTATACACCCTTCATTTTTCGTAAAATTTTGGATACATTAGATATTTTTAAGTAGTAGACAAGTATCTGCACACAAGTCATGCATAATTTTTAGTATTGTTAGTTTTATCATATAGCATATTGTACTGCTGATTAATAAGTTGCCTTATGTTAGATCCAACGCAACCAAGCATTCCCACAGCTCCTTGTACTTGATTTTCATTAATGATTGTGATCTTTTATGCATACTACGCTTTTCATTTATCAAAGTTTTGCTGAACGAATCAGTATCTCTAATCGGAGTCTGGCCATTGGTGATCAAGATATTTTTAAGCACACCTTGAGATGATGAATCTTATGATTCAATTGAAGCTAGATCAGTCTTGAGCTTTTGACAAAATACCTTCTTACTAGTGTGGGATGCTCGGTGAAAAAGAAACGTTAAGGGGCTTCCAGCATTATGACCACATCTTTTCTTGAGGGTATTGATTCTGTTATGCTTAAGCAACCTCTGAAGGCTTATCTGCTTGAGAGCTCTGTCCTGAGTTTCGGCACCTCATAAAGCGTATGAGTCTATGACTATGTCATTTCCTTACTATCTACTCCCTCCATCCCATGAAAAATCCAACGGTTCTATGGGAATTGGGTTTTTCAGTGTGTTGAATGTTTGGTAATTTTTTCAAAAGTTTTAGTGGGCTTCACTATAACAGAGGTGAGATGAGTAATGGTTACTGTGGTAATGAGAGGTAAGTTTATACTTCTTGTCTGAGAAAGTTTCCAGAGAAAGAAACGTTGGCATTTTTTGTGGGACCATCTTAAAGTAAAGTGTTGCTTTTTTCCCTGAGTTTGAGGGACTACTATCAATTTTGTTTAATCTCAATTTCTTATAATTTTTATTGATGGTTTTAAACGACTAGACCTAAGCTTTGGTGTAGCTGCTCGATTTCCTGCATCCATAAAACTACAGTTCTTTTATAAATAATAAGAGTTCAAGTGTGAAGACACTTTTAGATGAGGCGTTTTTATAAAATGCAATATCATTGTCTAATTTTCTGAAGAGAAGTGAATATAAGTCATTTTGTAATGTCAAACCTCTCATTATACTGATCACCAGGGATAGTTATCTTTAAGAAATATGGATTATAGTTTGTTCCGCTGTTGTTTGTGTAGGCAAATCCAATCATATGATCGTCATAGATAGACCTAGAATACCTAACATAAATCGAAAACAATCATACGTGTATCTTAATCGTCATGATATGCGGAGATTAATCATGATAGGTACGTAACTGGATGGTTCTCCATAAACTCACCAATAGAATTAAAAGGATCCACTTTCCTAATTTCCCTGTTAGTCGGTGTCAATAAGTCACCATTGATAGCATTGCTAGGGTTAGGAAAGCCAACTTATTTGATGTATATTTATGGTGTAGTAATTATTGGGTCCTCTCATTATGGGCCAAAAACATCTATCCAACCCACACTAACTAGTCCCATATTAAAGCTCATCGTCTCACTTAACTAGATCAACTAATTAGCCCGATTTTAATTCAACAACAATTAATAGATTTATATGTTAAATCTAACAGTTTGATCATGATAAACTCATGTCTTTAGTATCTGTTACCGTAGGTATGCTTGTTAGCATTTTTAAGATATCATAGATCTGTGTGAGGTTAGTGACTTCTAAATGGATCTAGTTGGTCACTGCCTAAAGATGATTTGTGAGTGATCCATTGGTGTGATGGAGTAGGTAACAAAATTTTGCAATGGTAGCAGCGTGCAGGACTTCATTGCCTTGTTGTTTAACTTTCAATGATATGGGAGTACACTTATGCTTCTCCCTGTGGTCTTTAAATGGATCTTGTTTCAGGGGTTGGTGAAGCTAGGCAGGGATGCATCGGCTTCTGATAAGGTTGGAGCTGACTTGTCTGGTTGGAGCTGACTTGTCCTCAGAGGAACACGTACAAGGTCCTTTAAGAGCATCCGCTGTGCCTTCTCCAGGACAAGATACTCCTGCGCATGCTTCGGAACTTAAAACATCTTTTACCTTGCAATTCAATATAGAAGAACTCGAACGGAGAAAACACAAGTTATCCAGACTGAAGTTAAGTTCTGGTACCTGTAGAAGAGCTACGTCAGGAAGGTGTGCAGTTCTTAAAGTTGATAGCACTATGTACATTGTATCACATCTCATGAATTATATTCATGTTCTTGTAGTTGTTACTCCGCCGCTTCATTGGAGATTTCTCATGAAGGAGACGGAGAGTGGAAAGCAAGGGCTTTAGCTGCTGCTACCATGGAGTTGCAAAGAATTTTCAGAAAGAATGACTTTAGGAGAATGCAGGTTCCTTTTTTTCATATTCTTACCATGTCATTGTGGAATTGCAATCAATCACTTGCAATATTTCATGCTTGCCAACGCTAATTGGTCTCATGGTTTGTGGAGGAGGACATCTTGAGAGAGGGGGGGGGGGAGG
>JAOVYX010001548.1:0-12552 GCA_035668315.1 Drosera spatulata | reverse complement strand
ATCATTGCTTTATCCTCATCAAGATCAGGATGTTCAACACTGACATCACGATCAGCACGATCAGCATGAGAAGTACTAACCTTGTCCCTGCGCCAACGTTGCTGAACAAGACAGCATTTGTGAATACAAAGAAATCAGTACGAAGACATAAAGAGCACTAAAAATGGGGGGAAGCAAAAAGAAGGAAAACACGAGGAAAAGCCAATGCCTTGTCCAAATGCATCTGTCGCGATGATGGCATTGCTGAGTTTTGCTCGTCATAATGCTGAAAAGTGCTCCGGGCATGTTGAGCATGATGTACAGATACCGCAGATGAGTTATCAGGCAAAAATCTAGTGAACTCATCAAGCAAATCTTGCTGATCTTCAAAGAGTTGGGAAACCTATAAATACAAAATAAGCATTCATTTGAACTTAATCCAGAAATAAAACATTTGAAAAGCGGTAAATGCATGTATAGTAAAAAGAAACACAGCAGGGAAAAAAAGAACTTTACCTCCTCGTAGACTTCACCGATGTTCTTATGCTCCTTACGGTACATATTTAATATGTCGAGAAAAGATTTATACACATGATCATCATTTTGAAAACGTCTCTGCATATACACAAACAGTCAACAGAAAGCAACAAAGTTGAAGAACCACGAGTTTGATGTGGATAGAGGAGTGACCTTTATCTTGTTCACAAAATTGATCGCTTCTTCAAACTCAACAGCTTTTTTTGGAGGTGCTTCATCATCATCCAAGGTGATTTCATACCCCTTTGGCAAGAAAGTGTTGAACCCGTAGATAAGATTGTTATGTCCTTTAAATAGTTCCTTAACTCTCGCTATGACACCCTCAGTGTCAATTCTGTGAAGTAAGAAGAAAAAGAACACAATGATCAATCAGGCCGAACTAAAAATAAAAAAGACAGCCAGGCCAACACCATAGTTGCCAAAATTCAAAGATTCACCTTTGGGCTTTGAAATCTTTCATGACCTCGAGGAATTGATCATATTTTTCCCTCTGGTCCTGAAACATGTCCTTGACTTCTTTGAGATAATGTAAGGCATCGTCGGTTGTTAGCTTTTGCCCTCCACCACCTCCTGTTCCGTTGCTATGTGGTGTCCCATAGCTTCAAAAAGAAAACAGATCCAGAAACTTAAATCAATTAGATGCAGAGACATATTAAGGTAAGACTATAAAATTCTCTGTCCAAAGCATACAACTACCTTGATTGCTACTCGGCCTACTCCATTCCATTCACGATTACTTAAAACCTTGATTCTAGGCGAAGGCACACAAAGCCTATATGGAATGTTAGATAAAATATCCACTAACAAGAATCATTTGTTGTAACCAAATAGACTTTCCTATCTGAATAACAGCAATAACTTTCATATAAAAATATTTTTTTATCAACCATGCAGTTGTAGAACAATCAATCAAATCGAGGTAAAGACCACCATTGATCATACCGCAGAAACCATTAAACCGAGAGCATCATACACATAGGAACACACACACACACACAGCCCTAAATATACCTTGCTAGCATCAGAATCAAATTAAGCAACCCTAGAACAACCATCAACCCACTCGTCCGATAAAAATAACCTAACTCACAAGTAATCAACAGCACATATCATAAGATTCCCTTTTGCTCCAGTCTAAGAGAAGTACGAAAGCATGGACTCGCAATCCAAGAGCAACCCTAAATTTCTAGGTTAGATTTAACCCAAATCATCAATCACCAATTACACAAAATCAAAGATCAATCAAATCAACTTAGAATAAGACGAATTTCATCAGCACACATCAACAACAGCATCATTCGATCTCCTAAAAACAACACGAAACAAAAACATAACTTGACATCCCCAAAGCATCCATGATCAACCAAACACAATCCTCAACCAAATTTTCACCAACCAAACACAACTAAAAATCAATCAAAGCTCACCACCAAAAACATTTCAAAATCACAAAATCAAGGATAGAAACTCACGATTCAACACGGGAAGCACCAAAGGGCCGTTTGAATTGGGAGCCAGCATACGCATCTTCCCTCACCCTCTTCATCCCTACAAAAAATTAACACCAGAAAACACCATTTTCACTCCATCAAACCACTTTCAAGCCCAATTCTCAATCACCCATAAAAGGAAAACTCATGATCCAACACCCAATTCAAAGTCCATGCAAAAGGGTACCAAGAGAAAACCCAGGAAAATTCGAGGGAATTAGAATGAAAGCAAAGAGGGCGAGTGTGGATCTAGCAAGAGGTATCAAAAGGGTAGTTTTTAGATGAATCGGGGAAGGGATTTGGTTAATGAAAGTATTGCTTTTGGTTTCGGGTTTTTCTTCCCCTCTCCTCTCTTTGGTTTTGGTTTCCTTGTGTGTGTGTGTGTTAGCCTTCGGTTTTGGTTTGGTTTTGCGTTTGGGGGAAATGAGAAGAAGAGAGTGGCTACGATGAAATATTTGTCTTGTAAGTTTGTGAACTGCATTTCGCGAGTTTTGGGTTACAGTCAATAGGTTTTACAAGTATAAGAAATGGTTCTCCCGTGAAACCAATTACTTTTGTTGAGGGTCAGTTTGGTCAAACTAAAAAATGATCAAAATTTTGATTTTGTGATATTTGTGCAATATGATCGAACATGATTTAAGAAGAGAATTCATGTCACACAAATAATTACTTATGACATAACTTTTATTGTATGTCGAAAAATAGAAAATGAAAAGTTTTTTCCTTGTATGGTTTGTTTAATGAAACAAGAAAACTACTTGTAATTAGACTTCTACAATGACTAATATTAATTGTTATATTTTTTTATTTGGACAATTCTAAAATAAAAGTTATCTTTTTTTTAACCATATAAAAATATAACAAATGAATATCATCTGTTACAATACATTCACTAATCCTCTCTCAGCTTCTACAGAAAACTTCACTATCATAAAAGAAATGTTATTTTTTTATCAAAATCCTTATAAATTCAGCAATCATATAAATTTCTGTGTCGGATCAACACGTAATAATTAATATGAGAGGAAATGAGTATTATATAAGTCACGTTGTAAAATATTTTGATAGAAATATTGTTGTATTTTGGGACACAATGCGTGATCTTTTTTATTAATAACAAATAATCGATTTTATATTAAGAATTTATATTGTGTATAAATTCAAATTTATCCATTAATCATATATTATTCTATTGTAAGAAGGGGACAACTGCACAAAAGTACCCAACAAATGTTTCACTAATGTTTTAATATCCATTTCGATTTTTACAGTTCATATGCACAAAACTGTAGTACATGCACGTATGATATGTAATTCACAAAATTGTCGTTTACAGTTCATGGATGCTAATGGATACTGAAACGTAAGTGATATTTTCAATGGGTATATTTACCCAATTTACCATTGTAAGAAGTTCTTGATATGCAATATTACATTAACCCATCAAATTTGCTTTACTATCGGATAATAAAATTTGAAAACGTAATTCTTTTGATGTGATGTTGTTACTGAGCTCATGTTTGATCAAAGAAAATAGCCCGACCAAATCAAAACTTATCCATATTATCTAATTAATCTATTATATATATATATATATATATATATAAAAATATCCAATTTTTTTAATTTTTTCTTTATGATATGCGATATATGGGACACCAAGATATGGGACGTCAAGGTATGTCCATCATGTTCGCTTGCTCATAGTCATCGAGATGATCGCGTTGATCTGTGTCAAGATGGAAATGAATATACTTTTTTTATGTAATCAAGTATTTCAATCGTGATACTATTTCCTTTTTGAAAACTTCTCTCAATATATTTTTAATTTAAAAAGCAAATCTAAACCGTCAACATCAAAAGATTCATCACTCTTTAAATTTTTTTTAAAATTAAAACTGTTGTGAAACAAATGTTTTCATCCGTTGAACTGATTCGTCAAAATACGCGATTTGATTTCGTCGGACAATAAATATCAAAATTAACAAAATGTATATACTATTTTAGAGAGAGAATATAGAAAGAGAAGGAAAGATTTTCTTCCTTTAAAAATATGTACTTTAACATCTTAAAAATGAGCTCCATTTATTGGACTCAAGATGATTAAATAACTCCTAATTTTTTCACCTAATTAAGATGATTAGATCTAATTAATAGTTAATTAGATAAGTCCCTTTAATAGCCTAAAAAATAGATGAGATCTAAAAAAAATATCTACCTTTATGTGTAAATACATCATTTTTAAAGGGTAATTATAATTGAATAATTTAGAACACAATATTTTCCCTTAATATATTTATCACCTATTAAGATTGTCTCGTTAAAATCTTGTCAGAAAAAACCCTATGGGATAAAAACCTTGATGAAGAAAAAAGAGTACAATCTCTCCTCAAACAAAACTCCCTTAAACATTGAAATTTTATCCAAAAAGATTATTAAGCCTTCTCATTCCTATCTTGTGCCTGAGCTTTATAAAGGTTGCTCCCGGTAATGCTTTTGTGAATAAATCTGCTAAGTTGTCACTTGTGCGGATTTGTATCACATCAATGACCCCATCCTTCTGAGGATCATGTGTCTAGAAAATTTTTGGTGATATATGTTTTGTTCTATCGTCTTTGATATAACTTCATCTGAGTTGTGCAACACAAACAGCATTATATTTATATAAGATTATAGGGCTTTCTACGAACTGAAGACATCCCACATGACTCTTGTATATATTGTATCATGGATCTCAGTGACACATATTCTCGGTTAGTCTCGTGCATTGCAATAAGCTCTAAATGATTGAAAGATGTTGTAAAAGTCTGCTTCATCGATCTTCACGATATTACGGTATCTTCAAAAATAAGCACATAGCATGTTTCTGATCTTATTTTGTATGGATCTGATAAATATCCAGCATCTGCAAATGCAACTAGTGTGGATTTCACTCTTCTTGAATAAAGTAGCCCTATATCAACGCTTCGACGAAAGTATCGCATAACATGCTTGATTCCATTCCAATGTGTTTTTGTCGGAGCTGAACTATATTTTGCTAGTAAGTTAACCGCAATACCAATGTCTAGTCTTGTGCGATTAGCACCGATTGCACTTAAATAAGGAACTTCGGGTCCTAAGATGTCTTCTTCCTCTTCTGGAGGTCGAAACTCAACTTTCTTGATATCCAATGATCTAACAATCATTGAAGATGTCAAGAGATGGCTTTAAACATATAAATTTGAGAAAGGACCTTCTCAATGCATAGCGATTGATAGATAAAATTCTACTTGTTAAGTGTTCAACTTGTATGCCTAGATAAAATTTAGTCTTACCAAAATCTTTCATTTCAAATTTACTCTTCAGGAGTGAGGCTACATTTATGAGTTCTTATGTAGTACCTACAAGATTGAGATCGTCTACATACGCAGCGAAGATAGCAACACCATCTTGTGATTTCTTTATAAAAACATATGGACATACATCATTATTCTTGTATCCCAATTTAATCAGATACTCACTGAGCCGATTGTACCATATTCGACCAGATTATTTTAAATTGTACAACGATCGTTGTAGTTTAATTGAGTATAATTTATTGGATTTTTGTGTCTCAGGCACATTTAATCCTTCAGGGATTATCATATAGATATCCTTATCAAGAGATCCATATAAATATGTCGTCACAACATCCATGAGTCTGGTTTCAAGATTTTTCATGGTCATCAAACCAATGAGGAAACTAAAAGCGATTCCATCCATTACTGGAGAATATGTTTCCTCATAATCTGTATCAGGTATCTGTGAGAATCCTTGAACTACTAATCTAGCCTTATATCTCATAATCTCATTCTTTTCGTTTCGTTTTCGTACGAAAACCCATTTATTTTCAATAGGGATAATATCATTTGGTGTTGGAACTACAGGCCCAAACATTTCTCTTTTAAACAAAGATTGTAATTCTACCTTGATTGCATCTTTCTACTTTGGCCAATCTTTCCTTTGTTTACATTCCTGAACACTTCTGGGTTCAGGAGACATATCAATTTTTGATGCAATAGCATATGAAAATATATCATCAATAATGACATCTTCTCGATCCCACACTTGATTAATATGCACATAATTGATCGAGATTTTTTGATTTTCAAGCTGTGCAATCTCATCAAGGACATTATTCTTTTCAGAGGATAATTCCTTTTATGAGATTTCTGTCTGTTCTAGGACATGTGAGATAACATTTTACCATTTTTTTTCTGGTATAGTGTCTTTTGTACCACTTGGTCTTCCAAGGTTCAAGCATGGTTTCATCAACAATATGAGCCTTAGCAAGGTCTCTAATAATATCCTTCTCCTGAGATATGTCTATTTTAGATGGCGTATTTACTGCAGATATATGCGACTTCATAACTTTTCTTGCATCATTAAAAGCATCAGCTATTTGATTGACAATATTTTGTAAGTGAATAATTTTTTTTTACTTCATTTTCATATTGATTTACACGCATATCTAATCCATGTAATCTCATTGCCTCTCAAGAAAATTCTGACTTTGGTTTATGTAAAACATTGTTTTTCTCCAAAGTAGGAAATAAAGTTTTATCAAAATGACAATCTGCAAAACGTGTCGTGAAAAGATCTTCAGTAAGAGATTCAAGTTATCTCACAATAGAAAACGTATCAAAACCCACATAAATTCCAAGTCTTCTTTGTGAACCCATTTTGGTACGTTGTGGTGGTGCAATAGGGACATATACAGTATACCAAAAAACTTTTAGTTGAGATATATTTAGTTCTTGATCATTAACAAGATGTAATGGGGAGAACTTGTGATAAGCAGTTGGCCTAATCAGAATAAGGCTTGCAGCATGTAATACAGCATGTCCCCACACAGAGATGAACAAGTCTTTTTTTCATGAGTAAAGGTCTGACAATCAATTGGATTCTTTTTATTAATGACTCGACTAAACCATTTTGTGTATGGACATAGAAAAAAGGTATTCTATTGAGATACCTATTGATATGTAATATTCATCAAATTTCTTTAAAGTGAATTCTCCAGTATTATCAAAACGAAAAGACTTGATGTGATTGTCTAGAAAATGTGCTCGTAATTTGATAATTTGAGTGAGAATTTTAGCAAAAGCAACATTACGAGTAGAAAGAAGACATACATGAGACCATCTTGTAGAATCATTAATCAAAACCATGAAATATCTAAATGGGCCAGATGGTGGATAAATTGGACCACAAATATCTCCTTGAATCCTTTCAAGAAAATAAAGGTGATTCAGAAGGTAGTTTTGATGGAAAAGGTTTTGTGATTAACTTACCTTGTGAACAAGGAATATAAGGATTACTGTTATTTTTCAAAACACCTTTTTGATTCTTATGAGGATGACCATTGGTATTTTCAATGATACGACATCATCGTAGCACCTGGATGATCAAATCTCTCGTGCCATAACAAAATCGTATTAGGATCAATGGACTTTGAATCCATAACACTATACGATTCAATTACCCTGATTTCTACAAAATACAAATCAAATGGAAAAACCAAAAGTTTTCAAGGATTTGTTAGCACTACAAAAAACTGCCAAAGATTGCAACAAAAAAAATTCGTCGCAAAAACACTCGTCGCAAAACAGTTATTTTGCTACGGATTTGTCGCAACTTAGTCCTATTCGCGATGATTTGACTTTTTCCATAGCAAAAAAAAATTGAAAGATTTGTGCCCTTCTGCCTCATCAAAAAAATAATTTGCGCCTCCATCCTCTGTATCTGCTGTCCCTGAGAGAGAACCTCTTGTTGCAGGTTCTAATGCTCCTCAAACGACACTCCGGATCCATGTGCTTCCAAGAGATATCAAAGAGCGGGCTCTTCGGATAGAATTGGCTCGTAGCTGAGCCAATTCTATATACCTTCCCCTTCGACGTGCCAACAACCTCGATATAGGCTTGGGACGTAGCAGCTGTAAGCTGCTGCTGGGAGGCATCCTCAACTTGCAATTCAGGGACCTGGATGAGTTGCTCATAAAATAAATCATATAATTTTTAATGGAATTATTTATAATAAAAAAACTTGAGAATTTTAGAGTAATAAAATTTAATACAAAAAAAAATATCCGAAATTGTGTAGTCATCTCGTCAATCATGGAAATGTCGGTCGGTGACTTCCCAGCCAATATGCAATCCACGATGCTAGGAGTACCCGACTATTTATGGATCTCCACAAAAACCTCAAACTGTGTGGCTTTCTTTTTCAAACTAGTTTCCTAAAAGATTAATATTCAGATTAATTGAATTTTGAAACTAATATATATTGGACAAATATAATTGAGGTCAAATTGAATAATTAAAGTTTAAAGTTTTACCATCCTCTTCGCAACAACGATGGAGGAGGCGTTGCCCTGAGCGTGCTTCGCCTTCCCTTTGTTTCTCTTCGCGGCATTGATGTGGGATTTCTCTTGAATCTTCGGGTCAGAGATAAACCTCTCAATAAGAAGATAGCCAACATCCTCACCGATCCATGGAATAGCCTCGTACCAATTATGTTCCTGCTGCATAATCTTCATCCGTGCCTTGAAAACGTCATCTCCCATGCGGTCTTGAAACTTCTCCTCCCAAGCTGCACGTACTTGGGCATCCAAGGAAGGATCCCAAGTAAACAAACTCTGTAAATTATAAAATGAAAAATTAAATATGATAGATGGATAAAATAAATTAAATGAAAACAGAAGCATACAAAATATAAATGAAACGTACATACCGTAAAATATCCAAATATCCGATCTCGTACAGCAAGGGGGACCTCCTTGAAATTCATCCATGGCTTCTCATAAAACACCTGAAAGGATAACGCAGCCCCATGGGCCACATCGCAGTGATAAAACCTACAAATAAACAATAACACAAAAAAATAAGGTAGAAAAAATAGGAAAAAACTATGATATAAATTTGGTCTACATAAAATTTGAATTTAAATGAAAACTATGCCAATCTATATCTGAATGTAGAGGACTACTAGAATCAGGATCTACTGATATAGATGCACGAGATATACAAGATCTACAAGCACTGCGAGAGGACTATGTAGATGTAGAAATACGTGGGGATGGCTGTGCTGGCTGATCATCGTAGTGTAAACCGGCCATGATATCAAACTGATCTGCCTCTGTGAGTTTGGCCCGAGATGTGATCTCTATACTCTCATCAAGTGAGCGACCGCCACTAGGATCACTACCTCGACCATTACTCCTCCCTCTGCGGAAGCCTTCATATCTGCCTCCACGTCTACCTCTAGATGTGTCAAAAGACATCTACAAAAAGGAATTGTACTTAGTGGAACCAAAAGTCAGACTCAAAGTTTATTTCATTGGTCTAGTCGTTGTATTCATATTAATATTATTTCATTTATATTAATTACTTAACCCAATTTAAGTTATTATAACCTTCATTTCTCTTTTTTGTCATCCTCCTCTCCCTTCCTATCTTTCTCCCCCCTTTCTTCTACGTCTTTTTCTTCGTGTCCTGCTCGTCCTATCTCATCATCTCCATCATATCATCATCATTCTCATATTCTACCTCCTGTAATGGTTCAAGAATGGGTGGACTGTCATTCAACTCTTCTTGAAAAGCTTATTCCACTACTTCAGGAGCATCAATTGTTGATCGTGATTTTATTTTGAACACAGCCTACCATTTCGATCGTCGTGGTATGCATCCCGGATACGGAGCATAGTATACTTGAATTGCTTGAGTGACGATTACAAAAAGATCATAGAGACCTCTATATCGCGACGTCCGATCAATATCAACAATCCCGTTACTAGGATTTAAACTCAACCCCGAGATGGAGTCAAACCACTCACAGTTGAATTGAACAGTTTCCAAACACCTAAATCCTGGCGCGACAAACTGGAGTTTCACAATGTCAACAAGGATGCCATAATAGTCTACATCACCGTTCCCTTTAACGTACACTCCCTAATTAGCCGTCGTCTTTCCCTTACCACGATCATATGTGTCAAAGAGAAAGTCATTCACAACATATTGTTTGAACTTCTTCACATAAATTACTGGGTCGGCTGCAATTGCCTTTATGATCTCATTGCCTTCAAGCCATATCTCCTATGAGGATCAATAAATCAAATTTTGATATTTTTCAAGTCTGAGCTTTATGCATACTAATCATTTTGGACTCACATGGTTTTTCAATCAAATCGACCATATATGACGACCTTCCGTCCATACTGCCTCGGTAGTACTAACACAACCTCTCCTCACCATGTCTTCCTCAAACGATGTAACAAGTTCACAGTTATTCAGGATGTATCTATGAGCTGTCTCGATATCTCGTTCATCAAGTATGAGCTTTTTATTTGATCTTTTATTTTTCTTCTTCTTTTTCTCACTCGGAGCATATCCTTGGTGCTTCGAAAGACATCCGAAAGGTCAGGAACATCCTCATTATCACCATCTCTTCTGGCACAAATAGAATCCACGCTCTCTGAAAAATAAAACTATGCAAACTTGCTTGCTTCCTCCAAAACATAAGCTTCGCATATAGAACCCTCCACATGAGCTTTATTCCCAATCTTCTGCTTCAGATGAAATAAGAACATATAAAATTGTCCATGTGAGTTTCAATGTTGACAATGCCTCCCTTTTAATGATGCATAATATCAAGCATTACCTTTCAAAGACATACATTCACCTTTAGTGAACGGGTCCAGCTATCTTTGCCTCGGACAATAGATGGATTGGGAGATGTTCCATGGAGTTCAAGAAACCTGGAGGCAAAAATCTCTCTAATTTGCAAACAATCTCAGGAACAAACCTCTCTAATCGCTCCATGTCACCCCGAGTAATACAATTGGAGCATAAGTCCCAAAAAAATTGACTCAGCTCTGTGAAAGCTTTCCAAACATTTGGAGGCAATAACTCCCTAAAGGCAACAGGGATCAAACAGTGCATAAACACGTAACAGTTATGGCTTTTCATGAGTCGTAGCTGCCACTCATACTCTCGAATGCAACGATGAAGGTTGGAAGCATAACCATCGGGAAACTATAATCCCTTCACCTAATCACGCAACATCTTTTATTGGTTCTTCTCCAAAACAAAAGGAGCTTTCGGCATCAATAGCTGTGACTTATCATTATGACCAACACTCTTAACAACATGAAATCGTCGTCTTTTACAGTAGAGTGCCAAATCTCTTTTTGATTTTACATTATCTTTGGTCTTTCCCGTAACATCCATCACCGTATTGAACACATTTTCAAACACGTTCTTCTCAATTTGAATCACATCAACATTATGACGGATCAGAAGCTTGCTCCAGTATGGAAGATCCCAAAATATGCTCTTCTTACTCCAATTATGACGACTATAAAAACCAACGGCAACCGATGGTAGGTCATACTTCAAACGCACCAATGTGATGGGAATCTCAAAAACACTAGCAAACACCTCATCTCCACTACGAATACTGATCGAGGGGCCAAACTTTGTCCTGTTCTTAAAAAATCCACTCTTGTTCTTCCTGAAAAGATAATCTAATGGTAAAAATCGACGATAACAAATAAACCACAAATGTTTCCTCCTATTCTTGAGGTAGAATGACTTCGTCCTCTACATGCAATAAGGACAAGGCAAACAACCAGCTGTACTCCACCTAGATAGCATCCCATATGCAGGGAAATCACTAATGGTCCAAAGCAAACACAGGGTCTCATCTGAAAGGTTTGGCGCTTATGCACATCATATGTCGGTTTTCCGACGTCCCACAAAGTCTGAAGCTCCTCTATCAGAGGGTGCAAATAAACATCTAAATCTTTCTTCGGGCTCTTTGGACCTGGGGTGATCATATTCAGAAACAAATAAGGTCTCTTCATGCACATATTGGGAGGAAGGTTATACGGTGTGAGAATGACAGGCGAGCAAGAATACTCCTTTCCAGACTTCCCAAACAGTGCAAACCATCAGTGCAAAGTCCCAGACGTATATTGCGTGACTCCATTGCAAAGGACGGAAAAGTATGGTCCAAGTGTTTCTAAGCCTTGTTGTCAGAAGGATGTGCCATCACGCCGTCAGATCGGTGAGAAGAAGCATGCCAAGACATTGCCTCGCTGGTTGAAAAGTTGGCATACAGCCGCTAAAGGCTTGGGGTTATCGTGAAATAACGGAGCACATTCACACCTGAGCACTCCTTAGAGCTCCTCTTCTCCTTGTATCGGTCCGCATTACATGTGGAGCATCTTTCCAATCCTGCAAAGTCTTTCCAGAAGAGCATACAACCGTTTGGACAACAATCTATCTTATTCACATGAAGAAGCAAGTCTTTCATCAACAACTTAATGTCATACATCCCGTCCTTCATGATGTTATCTGGAGGGCACACGTCCTTCAAGAGTTTATAGATTTCATGCACCGCTCTATGAGGGAGCTTATATTCGCATTTCAGAGTCAAAAAGTTTTGAAGCGACCGTTCTTACACTTCGTACAAGGACATCTCAAACGTCCGGGAAAACGACCCTCGTCATGTTGAAGAGCATTATTGA
>JAOVYX010001547.1:0-12553 GCA_035668315.1 Drosera spatulata | reverse complement strand
CCCCTTCTATCTTTTTTCTTACCCCTCCCTTAGGATAGAAATTACTCCAAGTTGAGTTTAGGTCGAACACTCTCTGTTCCCTTTGGGATCATCCCCTACTTCTATATGTACATTAGTATTTATAACGGGATAAAAACAAATTTGCACGTTTTACGACGAACGTGGAAGTCGTCATAATTACACCCATGGTTGACTTTGCATCATTTTTTGGCGTCGTAGCCGGGGAATGTTAACGAGTGTCAGTACAATCAAACTTAACTTGATAATTTTCTATTCTTGGTTTTAATTTAATGTTTATTTTGGAGAAAAAAAAGTATTTAACAAATCTGAACGTGCCATTCAAACTAAATTCGGGCCTTATGAACAAACTCTATGTATTTAATGGTCTAGCTGGTGATGACCCGCATAGATACTTAAAGGAGTTGCACGTAATTTTCAAGTCGATCAAACCTGAAGGTATAACAATCGACGCAATGAAACTGTTTGTATTTCCTTTCACCTTACAATGATATGCAAAAGACTGACTGTAGGAACAACTGTCATTATCAATCAATACTTGGGCAGAAATGCAGAGTGCTTTTCTCGATAAATATTTGCCCTCAAACCGAACAACGAATCGCCGGAAAGAAATTTTCGAGATTAGATAGAAGGTGGGGGAAAACCTTCACGAATATTGGGAGCATTTCAAAAGCTTATCTGCAAGTTGTCCGCACCATTCAATAGCAAAAAACCTCCTAATTCTGCATTTCTATGAAGGGTTACTACCCGAAGAACGCCACCGAATAAATGCTTCAAGTGGTTGTGCCCTAAAGAAAAACAAAACTCCTGCTGAAACAACGAGATTAATTGAAATTTCTTCCCAAAGTTCTCAAGACTTCAGGCCGAGGGCCAATGCCGATAGAGAAGCAGCTGAAAACTCGACAACAGATAAAAAGATTGCTGCACTTACTGATTTGGTTGCTAAAGTAGTAACCAACACTACTCAATCACAGCCTCAACAAGTGAAGGCGTGTGAATTCTGCCAATGTATAACACATAAAACGGATGCTTGTCCATCCTTACAAGAAGACATAAACGCTGTCAATTTTCAAGGGCAAAAGACAACACTATGGAACAATATGCCTGACCTATCTTGGAGGAACCATCCAAACTTTAGATGGGGAGGACAAAATAACACCCAGAATGTTCCCCAACAATAAAATTCCCTCCAGGATTTGGTCAGGGTCAGCAGTAACAACAAGAACAACACTTCAATGCAAATAACAATAATCGTGGATCTTCAAGTGGAATGTCAGTTGAAGAGATAGTTAAGCCAATGGCTATAACACAAATGCAAATGCAAAAGGATGATAAGGAGACAAAAACTGACATTCAAAGCATCCAAAGTCAAATGAGCCAATTAGCTTCTGATATAAACCAGTTGAAGGCTCAGATGAACAACAAGTTACCTTCTCAGCCAATAAACCCGAGAGAAACTGCAAATGCAATAGCTCTGAGAAGTGAGAAAGAGTTAACAAGAATTTGTGAAAATCCTCACGAAATTGAAGATGAAGTGGAAGTTCATAAAGATAAAGAGGAGGGGGTAATTGAAATTCTTCAAACCCCTAAACAATAAGAAGAAAAGTCAAAGTCTGTGGCTCCAAATAAATGAAGGATTATTTCAACTTCTCCTTTTCCTAACCGTTTGGCTAAGGATAAGAAACCGGAAGCAGAAAAGGACATATTAGAGCTTTTTAAGAAAGTCGAAGTAAACATTCCTCTGTTGGAAGCAATCAAACAAGTTCCAAGATATGCTAAATTTTTAAAGGAACTTTGCACCAATAAGAGGAAATTACAGGGCCATGAACGAGTCATGGTAAGCGAGAATGTTTCAGTTATTTTACAAAAGAGACTAACGTAAAAACAAAAGGACCCTGGAATGTTTATCATACCATGCACGATAGAAAGTGTGCAAATTACTGGCTGCATGATTGATCTTGGAGCGTGTATCAATGTGATGCCCTTATCAATTTTCCAGTCCTTGAATTTAGGACCTTTACAACCAGCTCGGGTTGTAATTCAGCTCACTGATAGGTCCATCACACATCCTGTTGGAGTGGTAGAAGATGTCCTTGTGAAAGTTAATGACCTAGTCTTTCCAGCAGACTTTTATATCATAAGGACTGAAGATAGTCAAAACCATTCAACTCATGCACCTATTTTATTAGGGAGACCATTCTTACGCATAGCTAACACTAACATAGATGTTCACACTGGAACGTTGTTTATGGAATTTGATGGAGAGATGATCACATTTAATATTTATGAAGCAATGACACATCCAAGCGACCAAGTATTCGCTGTGTGTTCAATTAGCACCTCCATGTCCCTTGAAGAAGAATTATTCGATGCATATGAGTTAACCTTTATGAAAACCATCAAGAAAATCGAGTTTGGAGATGAATTCGATGAAAGCAGTTATGATCACGACATGTCTTTCCTAGAAGATCAATTAAAAGGGCAAGAGCATGTCAAAATGCTTGAATTGCCACAAGATCATGAAAATATCAAGTCATTAATTGAAACACCACCAACATTAGAGTTAAAATTGTTGGCCAGGCTCCAGCAGATAACCCAATTGAGGACTATGTCTCGTTCTAACTGGGGAACGAGATGAGACGGCTGAACCTGATGGAGCTTTATAGAATCTATAGTATACTTCCGGGAGGCTACTGGGAGTATGAGAAGGGATATGTGCATCATCTTCATTCATTCTGGCAGGAACCTACTTTGACTGGGGGATACAACCCCCCACAGTAGCAAGAGCTCAATGATTACGAACTCAGTGCTACGTACTCTCCATTGGTTCCTTGCCTAGACATTGCTGGCTACCAAGAGTAGTCAAGGAGCTATTTTCCAGAAGGAGTTAGGTCTATTCTTTGTGCTTTTGCACAATTTGATTTCTCTTGCACAGTATCCGTACATTAGTACCGGATACTTGCTGGTGGAGAAAATTGAGATAGTAGTTGCAGACAGTGCTCGAGCTCCGATACTTATTGGTGGGTTGCTTATCCCACTAGCTGCACACTTCGAATTTGATATGACACGCGTTGCAGCACTTTCTGAGCCTACCCGAGTCCCTTTTGGCATTGACAGTCTGATGAAGATTAGGATGATATCGGTACTGCTAGAGTTGGTAAGGAGCCTCAGTGCCTTCCATTGCCATCTACTTCTCTCCGACTATACCATTGTAGGAACTGGAGTTTTCCACCAGTTGATGCAGTGGGGAATGAGGATGATGATCAAGACTCTGAGGATGGCTCAGCCATTGGTGAGCCTCGCAACTTCGGTCACAGCGTTCACATCATTCTCATCAGTCTGCGCATGCTACACATTATGAGCAGTTCACTGTGCCTCTCCTGGACTGGAGCACTGCATATTATTCTCTGCAATGAGAGGTGGCTGATTTGCGTGCTGATGTGACATCCATGCAAACTCAGTTGGCTACGATGCAGCAGAGCCAAGAGGACTTCCAGCGTCGTATGTTCGAGTACTTATACAGCAGATTTCCACCATCACCGCCTCCTATTTGATTTTTCTTAGCTAGTCAGTCTAGATTCATGAGTCTGTCTTTTTTTTTTTTTTTTTATGGAGGCTGCACTTTATCTTAGCTTAGGGGAGGTTGGTCATTCTTAGGCATTCTATTTATGTTTTTATTTTGAGTCAGTTATACTTTTTCTTTTTAAGAGATGTATGAATCTTTCAGTTTTATACGTTCTCGTTTTATTTTTATTAACTCTTCTAAATGCCCGTACCATATGTTTAACGAACATAAGTAATGAACTTAGTTTCATATGATCATCACCTTTTATTCCTTCATTACTTAACTATGCTTCTACGTATGTTTTTTATTGTCTTCTCTCTTTCATATATATATTATGTGTGTGTGTGAGTGCGAGGGACTAATTTTTACTATCAAGTAGTGTTTTGTTAGACGTCGAACACTAACTTGCCAAGTGCAGAGAAATCAACATAGTAAGTGTAGATAGATGGATCGAGGACATAGATGAGGAGTTTGTTGACACGAACAACCCCACGGTGGCTCCTACACCTTGCAGTTTCAACATCTTCAGGTATCACATAATTGAGCTTCAAGAAAACCAAAGGCTGATGATGGAGATATTCCAAGAGATGAAGCTAGAGCAGGAGTCCATAGCAGGTGAGGCCAACCATATTCATACGATCCATGAGTTCCAAAGTGGGATGGATGGCATGATTCGAGATATATGGAACTGGTTCAGAAGCTTTGGATGTTTATAGGGTGAACCTTCGCTAACCAATATTCTTTTGTCCTCTGCGCTTTACTTTTACTTTTACATTGAGGACAATGTAATGCTTTAGGTTAGGGGAATTTTTAGGGTTGATGAATTTTGATTGAAAAAAAAACAGAGAGAAAAAATTTTAAAAAATGAAAAGAATTGAAAAAAAAAAACTTGTTTTTAAATCTATGACTTGAGCGAAGTAAAATGATGATTTATGCCATGATAAGTTTTGCACTAATACATTGTAGTCTACATATCAAAAACATAATTCATGAACATTGGAATGCAAAATTAAACTAAATAGTCAAGGGTCTTAGACATATACTAAACTCAATAACTAATAAACTTCATAAAAAAAAAAAAGCCTCATATATATATATATATGCTCCTCCGTAAGTGATGTCTTCTATTCATCGAGCAGATGATCAACATCCAAGTCCAAATCTAGTTTTTCAGCTCCTTCATTCTTGTCTATACCTGTGAATGCAAAAACATGACTTCCATTATATATATATATATATATATATATACACACATACATCACAATCCGCAATTTCTAGTTCAAAATTATTTTGAAAACTTAGAACTTAAAACTAGACAAGTAGATGGAATAAAAATAAGTACGTTCCAGACTATAGAGTCATTAGACTGACCTCTAACAGTTTCAAATGAAACAGTTTGATGTTTCAATGTAGAATCGTTGAGTACTTCATGACAACCATGGTATTCTATCATTTCATCAAATGTGGAATAAAATAATAAACCTATAATAGTCACTTGATATCATCAAATGTGGAATGACACCAGAAGCTCACGCATCATAGAAATATATCAGATAATTCTCAATTCAATATGGAATACATCATAATCTTAAATTGATTGATGAAAGAAACTTATCTTGTCATCAAATGTGGAATGACAAAGTAGTATTAATTCTTTCATCAAAACCTACCATGTAATGAATATCGTAGAAGAGTGGATCATCCTCGAATACTTATTGGCTAGACTTTAGTTAGGACTAAATCAAAATAAATTGGGTTAGTTAAGATCATTAAAATGCACATAGCTTTTAACACAAGAAAATGAAACTAGATCCAAAAATTAATTTGTCTTCAACCCTATCTCCCCCACTATTTTGAGTGTCCGATCAACAGGCAACCCTTTGGTTAGAAAATCTGTCAAATTATCCCTCGACATAAAATAAGTCAAAATGATAATCCTGTGTTCTATGAGATAATGAAGCATTGCTTGACGCAATCTAACATGTCTCCTCTTTCCCTTAAAAAGGGAATTGTTGACTATTGTCAATGATGCTTTGTTATCACAAAACAACGGAATTGAACTTATTTTGACTTTCTACAATGGAATATATGTGATCAGTTCTTTTATTCACTCTGCTTCATTGGCTAGCGAGGCTAGAGCATAAAGTTCTGACTCCATAGACAACAAAGCTATGCAAGATTATCTCTTAGATTTCCATGCTATAGCGATACCTGCTAGAGTGATTACTTATCCATTAGTCGACCTACTGTCATCAAATTCTAAGCACTAAGATGCATCAGAGAACCCTTTAATAGCTGGAGGTTGGCCTTTATAGAATAGGATCATATTGTTGAGTCAAACCCATAATGTATATAAATTGAGTTATAGGCAAATCCTAATCTTAGAATGTCCCAGTATGCACCAAGGCTGAGACTCGTCTGTTTGGAAAGTGAACCTGCATTGAGTGAGCAGTAAGGTTGATTCGGAAAGAAATACAGCAAGGCTGGTTCAAAGAGGAATGCAGTTAGGCTGGTTCAGAAAAGAATGCAGTAAGGGTGACAACATTAAGATCATGAGTAAAGGGACAGCAAGACTTGGGCATTTGATTTTTGCAGTAAGGAATGGTTTATCCTGGATGCTTCTGTGTGAAAAGGGTTACTACAGCAAGGTTGAAGGGTAGTAAGGTTGAGTTTAATAGAAGGGTCTAGATAAAGTCAAGGTTCACGTGTTGTCTTTTGTACTGTGTTAGTGTCCTTTCCTGCATCAAAAATCAGAAGTCACGGGTTTTATGAATATGGTTCCAGGGTGGCAGGATAGTGATATTTCAAATAAAAGATGACTTCAACAACAGCTAGAAATTCGGGAATACCCAAGGTTTCATAACTTTTTAATCTTTGAATCTCCTTTGCTCTGAAAGAAAGACAAGTGCAGTAAGGCTTCGAGTGAACTGTGTCAGAAGTGGATAGCTACAGAAGCCATCTATTTGAAAGTAAGATTTGAACTAAGGATTGAATAGTACTAGTGTTGGACAAATAATTGCAAGAGGCTGTTTCGAGTCATGTTGAGGAGAAGAAAAGATCATGTAATTGGTTTGTATTGTCATTTACATATTGTAAGATGATAGGTTGATTGTGAGCCTAAAACAATCACACATAGTACTATCCTCTTGACATATCACATTGATAGTAAAAAAAAAAACTGAAGTAAAGGATATAGCTGTATTTTAGCTATAAACTCCAACCAATATAAAAACTCCTTGTGTCCTTACTTTACTGCTTTCATTATCTTTAACCCTACTGCTAATCAACTTCGATCAGCAATAAACTAAAAGGAATCAACATTATTGCAGTAAGGTTCCGTATTATTGTAGTAAACTTAAAATAACATTATTGTCTAACTGACCTTTGCCAATTTGACAATAAAGCTTCAAAAAAGAGACTATTCACCCCCCTTCCTCCCCTCTAGTCTCATAGTAGGCTATATTGGGACTTTCACATGTTTTGGGTACCTTTAAGATATCTCATGATTCTTGAAAGAGCTTCCTAATGTTCTTTCCCAAGATTATTTGTAAACCGACTCAGCATGCAAATGGCATAAGCAATGTCTGGTCTGGAACAAGTCATTATATACATAAGACAATCAATCATTTTAGAATATTCTAACTGATTTATAGTTGGTCCTTTATTAGGTCTCAACTTTATACTTTTGTCAAATGATGTCTTAGTTAGAGTGCAATTGTCGTAACCCTATTCGAAAATTAATTTGGTTATGTAGTGAGCTTGACTAAGAGATATGCTTCCTTGTCCATCGAAACTCACCTTTATACCTAAAATTGTGTCAAAAACACCTAAATCTTTCATGTCAAATTGTTTAGATAAGGTTTCTTTGATATCCTTCACAATAGAAAGATCAGAACCTAATATCAACATATCATCTACGTATAAGCACACAATAGCTACCTTATTAGACATAGACTTAAAATAAAGACACTTATCGAAATTACTTGAAATAAATCTGAGGCACTTTATAGTCTTGCCAAATTTATGGTTCCATATTTTAGGTGCTTGTTTTAGACCATATAGAGATTTGACTAATTTGCAAACCTTATTTTCATGTCCTTTCATAACAAACCCTTTAGGTTGCTTCATGTAGATTTCCTCAGTTAGATTTCGATTTAGAAAAGCTGTCTTTACATCCATTTGGTGTACTACAAGACATTCTATTATGTTAAGGCAAGAAGAATTCTTATTGTCGCAAGATGACAGACGGGTGAATAAACATCAAAATAATCCACTCCGCTTTCTTGAATATATCATTTTGCTACTAAACGTACTTTATATTTGGCTATGGTTCCATCAGGATTAAGTTTCTTCTTGAATACCCATTTACAACCAACTACCTTAGCCCTTTTGGGCAGGTCAACTAGTCTCCAAGTTTGGTTTTATATTAAGAAGCTCATTTCATCTTCTATAGCTTCCTTCCAGAGTAAAGAGTCCCTTGATTTTCATAGCTTGGGTGTACGTCAATGGATCATCTTCTATTTGATGGTCTAGAAAGTCATCTCCAAAATCCTTGGGAACTCTATTTCTATTAGTTAAACTCTTAGACTCAGAGTTTTTTGAAGTGCCGTTAGAGGTAAATATTTCAGTTTCATCCATAGGTTCGACGATGAGACATTTTCGCGTGAAGTATGTCCCTCATCTTTGATAAATTTGTTCTCAAAGAAAACTACATCTCTAGACTCTATCAATTCAAGTGTTGAAATGTCCAGAAACTTATCTGCAGCACTATCCTATGCATTTCCTAGATAAACACAAGTGTTGGTTCTAGTTCCCACTTTAGATCTCTTAGGATCAGGAATCCTTACATAAGCGATACAACCCCATGTCTTAAAATTATCTAGGTTTGGAGGTCTTTTGTACACTTCTCATTTGGAGTAGTGTCCAAATTAAAGTGCGATAAAATATGTAATATGTGATTTGCATTTATAACCGCATGCCCTAAAAAATAAGATGGCATATTAGCGGTTAATAACATAGAATTTGACAATTCGATGAGAGTCTGATTCTTACGTTCAGGTATGCCATTGGATTGCGGTGAGTAAGGAGTAGTAGTTTCCAGAATAATATCATTAGATGCATACAAATCCTTGAATTTAGTAGATTTATATTCTTCATCCCTTTCACTTCTCAATAGTTTAATCTTTAAGTTCAGTTGGTTTTTCACTCGGTTCTTCAAGATTTTAAATTTCTCGAAAGCTTCATCTTTTGATTTCAACAGATAAATATGACATAATCTAGAGAAGTCATCTATAAAAGTAATTACATACTTCTGACCAGCCCTAGTTTCAAAGTTTTTGAAATTGCATATGTCAGGGTAAACTAATTCTAGAAGTTGTGTTACTCTAGAAACTATATGAAAAGGTTTTCTAGTTAGCTTCGTTTGAGCACACACTTCATATTTGTTAAATTTATCATATAAGTCTAGAGGGATGTTTAGATTTTTAGCTAGTGTAACCATCTTTTTATAGTTCACACGTCCTAACCTACGATGTAGCGTCATAGGATCAATTAATTTGGAACTAATATGGTTCACATTGTTAGAAGCTAAACTTCATCTGTACATGCCATTATCTAAGTAAGCACGACCAAAATAATTAGAATTTACTGCAACACTTATGCTATTATCATGAAAAGAAACATTCATACCAAGTTCACATAACCGACTAAGAGATATTAAATTCTTTTCAATAATAGTAACTACTTTGACATCTTTTAAAGTAAGCATGTTACCTGAAGATAAAGTCCAATGAACTATTCCAACTTGTGTGATTTTAACTATAACTCCATAAGCAACTGCGATGTTGCTTTTGACATCCTTAACATCCTTGAGGTATTCCTTGTTATGACAGATGTGACATGTAGCACCAGAATCAAGCCACCAATCAGAAGACTTATGGGCACTTAATGGAGTACCCATAGCAACAAAGTGCTTTGGTTCGGCTTTGTCAACAATCATATTGACGTCTTTCCTTGTGTTGTCAATTTTGACTTAAAGCTTACATTCTTTCTTCGGATGGCCCTATTTAACATAATTCTGACACTTGATTTTTCTGCGTTTGTTGGTCTTTTTATTTGCTCCAAAATGCTTGGTCTCCTCTCTTCTAGAAGAAGGCTTGAAACAATTAGATTTATTGGACTTCCTAGGAGCAGTAACCGCATTGACATTTGATATGAGCTTGTTTTCTGCTACTTTTCTTTCCCTTTGTTTCTGCTTTTCTTCAATATAGAAGAATCGTTTAAGCTCATCTAGCTCAGGTAGGATTTGTCGTCTATACATCTCTGTTCTAAATGCACTCCATGGAGATGCCAACTTGAAAAAAATAACGCCATCTAGAAAGTTATCAAGCAAAGGAATGTTCTCCAGACTCAATTTAGCTCTTAGGATCTCTAAGTCATTGACTTGAGAAAAGATGGTTTTATTTTCTTCAAAAATAAGTCCCAAAAATTTACCTATGATATGAGCTTTAGATATTTTTCTTCCCTATGGAATTGTGCAATTAGTCTGTCTTTGAATATGTCTCAGTTAGTACTTCAGATAGACTGTTGAGAATATAAGAACAATAATATATTTGATCTAATTTCTATTGGTCCTCGCTCACATCGACTTTAGAGTTCGCAAAGTCGATTAAACTGTATAATAAACATTATAATGTTGCATACCTGTAACGCCCCCGACTTTCCGTGCTGGAAGACACGTGGGCGTTATGCCATCACGGACCCAGTCCGTGACAAGGCCGAATAAATCGAATAGGTTTTAGGGATATAGAAGTCAAGGAAACTATAAACAGTAACCAAATTCATAACTTACAGTCCCGAATATCTGTTTTAATTACATCATTGGAACAGAAACAATGCAGATCGATTATTACATTCAACACAATATACATCAGATCTGCTATAATATCCGAAGTATGTGAGAACATCTATATGCATGCAAGCTCACGCTAAGAGCCTTCAGGTGCTGTTGAGGACATACCTGCAATTGAAAAGCATAATCGTGAGCTAATGAAGCTCAGCAACCTCAGGTGTATGAATCCCATTTACAGGGAACTTCCGTTAACGGCTATGGCGACCGCCGAAAGTCCCTAAAACATATATATATATATATATATATATAGAAAAATATGGGCGCCATATCACACAGCATCGTTTCTCATTGCTTTATATGGCTTTGTATCGCTTTTAAGAGTCATTCCTTTCTTTTGCATTAATTTAGGGTTCATGACTCGACTCAGAAGCGACAACTCCAAGGATATGACCGACTCGGAGTACAGAGATAAGATAAAGTGTCAATCGTCAGCCGGGCTACCCAATAGATTCTGTTTTCGAACCTGCCTACTCTGTGCGTCGCCTTACACCTCTTGTGCGCATTCAATGAGGTATTGTTTACCTGTATTGAGATAATTTGGGCTTCCCTGTAGAGAGCAACCCGTGACCCCGCCACAACGGCGTAGAAGCCGCTGCATGCATGCAAAGAGGATGGGGGATACCCATCGCTCCCTAGCTAGTTCTCATCTGTGACGATGACTCAGATGATAATACAGGAGTGCAATGACTCAAACCCAAGCCACCAAGGCTATTCAAGGAAAATAGATGGTCGTAATGGATCAAAGAAGGGACACCATGTTCGACCTTCTCAATAATTTCAAGAAAAACGACCAACTATCCAACGGATCCACAAGGGATGTCAATGCCGCCCTTATCAGTTCAAGAAGGCGATATTTATTATTCGTTTGCTTTTCATTATTTCACATAGATAGTGTAACTATGTTCCACATCCCCCATTCCCTTTTTATTAATCGTTTAGTGGTCGTTTTTATTTATTTCCTGTGAGGGTATATACATTATAAGGGTGTATTTTAGTTTATTTCGACCCCACATATCCCATCACATGTCAAACGTGATCGTATATGCACGTTTGACGCTATATTTCTATGCGTATGGGTTATATATCTCAAATACGCGTTTAGGTTTAAGGTTTGAAGTACGAAAATGTCATTTTTTTGGCCAGAAGGCCGTCGCGCGCGTGACGTGCCTGTGAACCAAATTCCCAGATACCCCCCCCCCCCCCCCACTGCCCAGAACCTGCAGGAAACCTCCGTCCAACGCCACGGATCCCTCAATTCACACCACAACGCATCCAAATCATTTCACACACATCAAAACATGTCCCAAAGCATGCATGAAAGTAAAGAACGTGCGTGATCGAATAAAAGAGGCGTCTTGGATGAGTGAGGTTATCTCGATTATCGACGATCCTTAATCCACACGATCACACGAACGGATCCGTTGATGTCTCCTAGTCGAGCTGCTGGCGTTGATCCTTCTCTCGGTCCACTACTGCCCTTGTTCTCACGGCATGGTGGTGATGGTGCGATGGTGACGGAGATGGATTGATGATGAGACGATGAAGATGATGATGATTGATGCGTTGGCGTGATGTTGATCCTGATGGTGGCGTGCTGTAGTAGCTGGTAGATGATCTCCTGGTGGCCAGAATGGTTGTGGAGTGATGGTGTGAGTGGTGGTAGGCAATGGTGGAAGAGTGGAATGGGAAAAGGAGAAGGAAGTGGGCGGGAGTGGAGAATTAGGTGACATGGGTTAATATCCAACGTTTCGTCTCACGATACACCTCGTTCAGTCCATTATTCATCCAAATTTTGTAACATTAATCCATCGATAATTTATTTGCATCGATAGGTTTATCCCGTATACGAAAATATGACCTTCCGAGTCATAATCCATTGTTTTTGGGATTAAAATCGATATCCCTTACGCGCAACGTTATAACGTTATAACGTTATTCGTTTCTAATATTTATTGGCGCGTTCGACTAATCATCTCAAATATTCCATCGTCATATTTAATTTAATAATCAAATATTTTCTTGGATTTAAATATATAACCTTTAAGCACGATTTATTTTAA
>JAOVYX010001546.1:0-12554 GCA_035668315.1 Drosera spatulata | reverse complement strand
CTTCTTCTCCTTCTTCTCTGCCGTAATCCCCTGATCCTCTGCTGAATGTTATGTTTTTCCAACCCTAGGAAGGGTTTATATAGAGTCCTTGCACGAAACATTTAATCGGACGGAGGAAAACACCAGATGCGTTTTTAACAGGAGGCACGGCCGTGACGGCCTCAGGCGCGCCCGCGCCTGGCAACAAACCAGGAAAATTAAACTTTGAATAGGCGCGGCCGCGCCTGCCTTGGTCGCGCCCGCGCCACACCAGCTTGCACTCAGCATGTAAAAACCCTAAACTAAAAATAGTAAATGACATCCAAAAATTTCCAAAACTTATACACAGCATCTAAACATATAAACCTAGCTAATCGTGGTGAAAGTTTTCTGAAAAGACTCTCGAAGCTCGTGAAATGACGACGAAACGTGAAATGCAACTTTTTGAGGTCCTGAATTTCCATCCTTGCAATTCTTCCTCTTTTCTTCTTCAATTTCCATGCCAATCTCCCATAAAATCAAACATACAGCAGTACCAACATTTCAAGACGAAAATGAAACTAAAAATGCAATTTAGACAATACAAAGGGAATAAAAACAAGGTTTAGAATGATAAAATGATGTGTGATTTCATCCACATCACAGGGGGTCCGAGGGTCCAATCTCGGATGTCCACTCTGACGCTCAAGTCAGTCCCAGAAGTAGATAAGGAATTAAATGAGAGGAAAAAATGAGTGAGTAGATACCTCACTCAGGAGGTGTGACTTGCCTATTGATAGGGTTTGGGACCCACACTTTGGGTGAGTTTTTCATGGGTTTTCTTTCCCTCTTTGGGCCCAACCATTAAGTAGTTTGTTTTTGGGTGACCATCATATGTCCCCAAGAGGGTAGAATGAGCCTTACTTCATTTGTCGGGATAGCGTAGGACTGTCTGTCCATAAAGGCATGTTTTTCGTAGGCCGTTGCGAGGCCTTGATATTTGAGGGCAATATGGTCGGTCCCGTTTTCGGATGATGTTCGATCAGGACGATAATTTTTTAGGCTATATATGAAAGCCTGGACAATATTGGGCGGCTTATCCGATCGAACCATGTTTGGTCCTTGTTGAAGAGGATTGCCCGTTCAAGACATGCGGACAGTCTCTCTTGTTGGGTCTTGATCAGTGGGTGTGGCCATTCTAGGCATACGAATGGTCTGTTCGATTGGACCTGGTGCAAGAGGTGTGCCCGTTCTGGGCATACGAATGGTCTATCTAGTTAGACCTCGTTGAGGCGGTGTGCCTGTTCTCGGCATACGGATGGCCTGTCCGATTAGACCTCGTTCAAGAGGTATGCCTACTTTGGGTTTGCGAACTTTTGTCCGGTTGGACCTCAGGCAAGAGGTGTGCCCGTTCTGGGCATATGGACTGTCTGTTCGGTTAGACCTCGTTCCAGAGGTGTGCCAATTTTAGGCGTGCGGACAGTCGATCCGGTTAGACCACATTCATGCGGTGTACCCGCTCTAGGCTTGTGGACGATTGGTCTGTCTCCGTTGAAGGGGAGAGCCCGTTCTGGGCGTTCGGAGCGTCCGTCCGGTTGGTCACCGTTTGAGGAGGGTGTCCCGTTTGGACCTTTGGTGCGTCTGTTCGATAGGTCTCTGTTTCAGAAGAGAGCTCTGTCTGGGCCTTCGGAGCCTTCATTCGGTCGATCTTTGTTTGTGAAGAGTGCCATGTCTGGGCCATTGGTGCCTTCGTCCAGTTGGTCTCCATTTGAGGAGAGTGCCACGTCTGTCCCTTCGGACTATCCGTACGGTGGGTTTCTTGTTGTGACTTTACTCAATTTTTTCCATAGTGCCCCGTTCTGAGGGCTTTTTTGAGGGTCATTTGGCCCTCGCGCCCCGCTTTGAGGGGTATTCGAAAGGTTTTCTACCATTCGTACCTCGATCTGAGTACTTTCTTGGGAGTCATCTATCCCCCGTGCCTCGACATGAGGGCTTTCTCGGGGATCGTCTGTCCCCATGCCTCGGTTCGAGGGCTTTTTTGAGGATCGTCTGTCCCTATGCCTTGGTCCGAGGGATTTTTTGGGGGTCGTTTGTCCCCCGGTGTCTCGGTCTATGGGCTTTTTTAGGCGTCATCTGCCCTCGGTGCCTTGATTTTAGTGCTTTTTTGGGGATCATCTGTCCCCTGTGCCTCATTATGAGAGCTTTTTGGGGGTCAGTCTATCTCCGATGACTTCTTTTGAGGGATTTTTTTGGGTTATCCGTCGTTGGTGCCTCGGTATGAGGGCTTTTTGGGGGTCGTCTACCCCTGGTCCCTCAGTCTAAGGGCTTTTTCGGGAAACGTCTATCCCCAGTGCCACCTTCTATGGACTTTTTCGGGGGTTGTCTGCCCCAATGCCTCATTTTCAAGGAACCGACTCCACACTATTCGTACGGATCGCCATGGGTGTAATGAATGTCGAGTGTTGTGGTCGGTCGAACCATTCTTAGTGTAGGACTGTCTGTTCCTTGAGAAATTTCACTCATACCGATTTTTTTGCCAAAACATTATGTGTTGGCGGTCGATCAGTCTAATCGTTGCTTGGGATCATCGGTCCCTTGAGTCTTTTGACACTTAACCATTTCTCAATGGTTTGGTTTGTCTGCCTTATAGTCGGTAGGTCGACTGGTGTATGCCTAGGACCATCTGCCCCCTGAGGCTCGTAACACTTTGCTAATTTGTGAAAGTTCACTTCTCTTAGACGACTGTTCGATTTGTCGCCTCAAGGTTAGAGCTCTTTGCCCAATGAAGCGTATAAAACTTTAGAACTTTTTGAAAGTTTACTTCCTTGGTCGACCGTCGGTCGATCAGTTCAAGCTGAGAGCTCTTTGTCCCGTGACGCTTAGAACGCTTAACAATTTTTTGGAAGTTTACTTCTATGGTCGACCGTCGGTCGGTCGGTTCAAGTTTAAAGCTCTTTGCCCCATGTTTACAAACTTTTTGGAGGTATTAATTCCTAAAACGATCGTTGGTTGGTCGGATCAAGCTTAGGACTTCTTGTCCCATGAAGCTTGATATCTGTTTGTCACAGTTAGCATAGGTTAGACCGCATGGAGTCCAGCGGGCCTGAGTAGACCGACCGGAGGGAGTCTTGTGAGACCAGCTGTCTGCGCCCAAGAACCGAATAAAACGTATTAGATAGGAGATCGAGGTTTCAACCACGGATACCCACTCGACGCTCAAGTTCCAGAAGTAGTTGAGAGAGGAATTGATGAGGAGTGTAATGAAACTTCGGGTGCTTCCCCCACTTTGGGTGGGCTTTCTTGTTTGTTTCCTCTTTGGGCCGTATCCCTCTCTTGGGCCCAATCCCTAAGGATTTGCCATTTTAAGAATTTTTGGGTGACCATTATGGCATCATATGCCCCTCGAGTCTTTTGGACCGAACGGTTTGGTCGTACAAGAGAGTTAATTAGGAGTTATTTCTTTTGTTGGAACAGAGCGGAGGACTGTCTGCCCATAATGGCGTTTGTTTCATAGGTCATTTGTATGACTTGGATAATTTTGGGCGATCTGCCTAGTTGAAACTCGATCAGGAGGTGTACCTATTCTAAGCACCTGAACGGTCTTCCCGGTTGGACCTAGTTCAAGAGGTGTGCCCGTATTGGGCATACGGACTATTTGTCTGATTGAAGAGGTATGCCGCCTTAAGCATGAGAACGTTTTGTCTAGTTAGAACTCATTCATGAGGTGTGCCCATTCTGGACACAAGGACGATATGTCCGATTGAACCTCGTTTAAGAGTTATGCGCACTTTGGGCATGCGGACTTTCGGTCCGTCTCAGTTAAAGGAGAGAGCCCCGTCTGAAAATTCGAAATGTCCATTCGGTTGGTCTCCGTTTGAGGAGAGTGCCCCATCCGGGTCTTCGGAGCGCTTGTCTGGTTGGACTTCGTTTGAGGAGGTGTGTCGGCTTGGGTCATTCAGAACGTCCCTACGGTCGGTCTCCGTTTGAGGAGAGTGCCTCCATCTAGGCCTTCAGAGGGCTTGTACGGTTGGTTTATTCGAGACTTTACTCATTTTTTTCATGAGTGTTAGGTGATATCCTTTCCATCGTGCCTCCATTGGAGGGCTTTTTTCAGAATCGTTTAGCCCTATCCGAGGGCTATTTCAGAGTCGCCTACCCCCATGCCTCGTTCTTAGGGCTTTACATTAGAAGCTCGAGGCTCTTTTTTTTTTGTTTTTTTTTTGGGAGGGGGGTGGTCGTCCGTCCCTGATGCCTCGATATGAGGGCTTTTTTGGGGGTGTTTGTCCCTGGCGTCTTGGTCAGAGGGCTTTTTCGAGGATAATTTGTCGCTCATGCCTCATTCTGAGAGCTTTTTCGGAGGTCATTCGCTTCTGGTGTCTCTTTTTGAGGGGTTTTATGGGGGTCGTTCGTCCTCGGTGCCTCGATCTGAGGGCTTTTATGGGGATCGTTTTTCCCTGGTGCCTCTTTCTGAGGGGTTTTATGCCTTTCGGATTCCAAGTGAAGGTTATTTACCCTCAGCGCCTCATTCTGAGGGCTTTACATTGGAAGATGGCCAACCCATAGTTAGCATTCTTTCTACTGGAGTGGATCGGACAAACATCCGTTGCAATCAGCGCCCAAGGATCGGACTTCGATCGGTTTGACTTTAGCCATCAGGGGTTTGGTCTCATCGAACCGTCCCACTGGCGTGCGAAGTCACGTTATCTAACCAGAGGGACGATCTGCCCTACTGAAGTTGTAACTAGGGCGTGTTATTTTTAAAGTCGAAGGATTCACTCTGAGGCCTCGGGGTTTACTGAGGGTTTCAATCCCAAGATCCTCATAGTGTCTATATATTTCAGCAAGGATCGAGAGCAGCTTGAGGTCTTTGATTCCAAGAAGAAGAGTCATATTACAATGAAGGATGTGTACAGGGTAAGTTCATTTCCCTTTTTCTTTCTTGAGTTGTCTTTGTCGACCGGGTGTTTGCCTTCCTATCCGATCGGACGGAGTCCCCTCACTTTTAGAATCTCTTTAACTCTTTTCTACTTGCCTTTGTAGGGGGGTTGTCAAAGCTTAGGAATTTGTCCACCATGTGGACAAGCTCCAAGGGAAGAGTGATGCCTACTAGGGTTCCAAGTTGGAACCTGAGGACCTTCGGTGCAAGAATCAAGTGCTGGAGGAGAAGAAGACAACGGCCGGGCAGTCAGCGGTCACATCCGAGGAGGCAGTTGCGGCCTTGATGAAGAAGCTCCGAGAGAAAGATGAGGAGCTTGCAGCCCTCAAGAAGGAGAGGGAGGAGGAGAAGCAGACTGCTCTCCAGACTGAGCTCCAGGGGTTCAACAAGGGCATAGAGGGTGGTTTTGCTGAGTTGGAGAAGTTTTGTATTAAACTTCATCTTGACACCTTGGCTAAGGACCTCCCTCTTAAGACCCTAAGTTCATAACCACGATCTAGGAGGGAGGCGGATGCTGTCGTTGCCGCTGCAGCTCTTGTTGCGGCCTCCATCAAGTCGGACGATGATGAAGGTGGAAGCTCCGACAACGGGAAGGATGCTGAGACCTCCAGCTGAGGTGGAGGCCGACCATACGGAGGACACCGGTTAGACTCGGGCCCATTATTGCAAGTGTGCAACAAGCCTAAGGAGACTTTTGGACTGTTGTTAGGCCGAGCGTGGTATTATTCCCAGGCTGTATGTTTATCCAAACATGCTCTTTAATTCTTAAATATTTGACTGCTCTAGTCTTAAATATTCCCAGGTCAGTCGGTCGATCGGTCAGGGAGTCACTCAGAACTCAGATCTTTGATTTTTCCCAGTGGATTAGTTCTTCCATAGGATTAAGTTTTCGGTCCCTTTTATCTAAGGGAAAGTGATTTATGCTATTCATGTTCGCAAAGAAAAATTCAAATGAGTGCAACACAAATCATGGGAAACCAGGTTTTTATTGAATAGATGGAGCTAGTCCATTGTCGCTTCAGAACTTATTCAAACCTCTATCACTTCAAGGTAGCTAAGGTTTGGACTAGCACATGGTTACTGGATCCCTTCTCACACCGCTTTAGGGTGGATAGTGGCTCAGATTAAGTAGTTCTTGAGGTCGTCCCGATTGAATGTTCGGGGGAGTTGGTGTTCGTTCGGTCAGGCAATTTTGCAGGTCCCGTTGGTTGAGACCGAGGTGACCTTGTATGGTCCTTCCCAGTTCTCAGCCAACTTGCTACCACTCCTTCCTGGTTCAAACTCAGCTTCTCTTAGGATGAAGTCCCTTACTTTCCATTGCCTTGGAAGGCTCGTGCTTTGAGATTTGTAGTTGGAAGGCTCGTGCTTGCACTTGTTCCTCCTCCCTTCGCTTTGAAAGGAAGTCGAGCTCTTCTCTTATTAGCTGAGAGTTCTTCTCTTTATTGAAGGCCACGGTCCAGGCGGTTGGATGCTTTAGTTCTACCAAAATCACAACCTCCATTCCAAAGGCCAAGGCAAAGGGAGTTTCCCTGGTGGACCTTTTGGGAGTGGTTCGGTAGGACCATAGGTCGGAAGGGAGCTCTTCGGTTCACAAGCCTTTGACCGACTCAAGCTTCTTGGCCATGGCGTTTTTGATTTCTTTGTTTACCGTCTCCACTTGGCCATTGGTGCTAGGGTGTATGATGGATGTAAATCTCTATTCTATCCTGAAGTCTTCACAAAAGTCCACAAATGTCGAACCTGTGAATTGTGTCCACAAATGATGATCTTTGACACCCCGAACCGACAAACCACTGACTTCTAAACCAACCTCTTGATTGTTTGGTCAGTGATCTTAGGGATGGCTTCCGCCTCCACCCATTTGGTGAGGTATTCTACCACCACAATGACAAACTTCCTTTGCCCGGGGACTAAAGGGAATGGACTGTGTATATCGATCTTCCGTTGGAGGAAGGGTCGTGGGATTTCGATCGGTGCCATCTATATGGTTGGTCGCTTGTTGAGATCGACCATCCTTTGGCACCTGTCATACTTTTCGACAAGTTCCTCTACATCTTTTTGGAGGGTTGGCCAAAAGTATCCTTGCCTTAAGCACTTGTAGGCCAAGGTTTGAGCACCGTGATGATTACCACACACTCCCTTATGGACCTCAGTGAGGACCGATCGGGTGTCTGTCGGTCTAAGGCATTTGAGAAATGGCATGAGTGGCACCTCTTGTATAGGTCGAAACCTATGAGCCAGTATTTGGTACCGGTCGCTCATGGGTTAATCCGACCCTTGCCTAGAATCATTCATCCCTTGAAGCTAATTAACCTTGTGACTGATCGATCAGTCGATGCTAACCTAGGTCTATCTACCCCTCAAGGCATGTAGCACTTTGTACGTTCTTAGGAGTTCATTTCCTTTAACGATCGTCCGATCGATTTGCATGAGCCTAGCGCTTTTTCCCCCTCAAGACTCGTACCACTTAGAAAATATATTTCCCCTTAACGAGCGTCCGGTTGATCAGTCCAGCCTAGGGTTGTCTGCCCCCAAAGCTCGTAGTACTCAGAAAATTCATTTCCTTTGAAGACTGTTCTGTTGGTCGGTGGGTCATCTGCACCCCGAAGCTCTTAGTATTTAGGAAATTCATTTCCTTTGAAGACCCTACGGTCGATGGGTCGAGCCTAGATAAGTTTTCCCCCCGAAGCTCTTAATACTTTCCTTTGAAGATCGTTCGGTCATTCGGTGGAGCATACGGCCGTCTGGCCCCCAAAGCTCTTAGTACTTAGGAAATTCATTTCCTTTGAAGACCGTTTGATCGATAGGTCGAGCTTAGGGTTCTTTGCCCCTTAAGTTTGTTGTATGTGACGATTTTGAAAAGTTTAGTTTTCTTCGTCTGATAGGTCGTGTTAGCGTAGGACCATATTGGTCTACCCTTTTGTGCATCTTTAGAAATTTGCTCCTTTTAAGGATGAATTATGTCCAACCATTTTGTTCAGGTTTCTTTTTTCTGTTTTCTGGGGTATTTGCTCTGTCTTGAAGAGGAAAACTTTTGACCGTTCTAGTCGGAGTTTCGATTCCTAGGGGTATCTTAGGGCATCCTGTATGCCATCCTCTCCGCATAAGGAATTTGGCGCTTTTTAGATCGGTAAAATCCTTTTTTCAGTGTTGTGCCTTTGTCACTCTGCCATGATTGGGCAAAGTAGATTTATGTAGTCATCTAAGTAGGTCGGGACGGCCTCGGTCCCAACATTTTCTTGTAGCATGGTCCTGTCTGGACTGATCGTCTCACCCTCAACAGTTAATGGGAGAGTAAGGTAGCTTTGAGTGTGTGTAGTCTTCTTGGTGGATCTCACCAAAGGAGACCGAAAAAGTTTGAAGTTTTTCCCACCTTTTTAAAAGTGGCATGAAGGTACTGTAAAGGTCAGTCTGGCTTTCCTTTGGTCCCTTGTGGACGAGGGTTACCTCTTTCATGAAAGACCGATCGACCGGGTCAAAAGTACACTTGAAACTTTGTCAAGTGAATTGACACCCTTTATGGCGTATGGGGGTATTAAGGAGGCCAATTTGGCACTCTTTGTTCCGGTGCGGACCTGGGTCAGTTGGTCTACCTCTTTCCGAAAAGACCGATCGGACTGGGGTCAGTCGATTTACCTTTTCAAAGGAAGAGCAACTAAACCGAAGTCAGAAGTTCACTTGAAACTCTAACAAATGAGTTGACATACTTTTTTAAGTGTGTTGATGTTTCGAAGGCCGGTTTGACTCCTCCTGCGCCCGTGGGAACCGGGGTCGGTCGTTCTATCTCTTTCAAAGTAGACCGACCGGACCGAGGTCAGTCGGTCTACCTCTACTTGGGAAGATCGACTTGTCTGGGGTCAAAAGTTCACTTGAAATTTTATCAAGTGAGTTGACACTCGTTATGGTGTATGAGGGCTTTAAGGAGGCCCGTTTGGCACCCCTTGCCCTCGTGGGGATCGGGATCGGTTGGTCTATCTTTTCCTAGGAAGACCGACCAGATCAGGATCAGAAGTTCACTTGAAATTTTATCATGTGACTTTTTTGGATCAGGTACTTGATGATCCTTTATTTTGACGACACTCTTCGGTGTCATATGGTCATGATCTAAATGATACTAATAATATCATATGCTGACTTTATGGGCTACGAGGATACGCTGTTTATGGGAGCCTCGACTAGAAGGTTTTCCTCTCTTGCCATACCAAGGATTTCTCTTCTTTTTGTATTAAGGAGAATGTACTTACCCGTATTTGATGTGGTACCGCGTCCAGTTGGTTTTTCTACCTTTTTCCCTTTGGGTTGTTAAAGCCGATCATACATCCATTCCCCTACAACTCATGCTTCTCCATCCTTGGTTCTACTTCGACTTTCCTTCTTCCTTATTTGTGGAAGAGGAGGCCTTGAGTTGACCAACCAGGCGTTGAAGTGGTCCTGAAGATCCCTTAGTTGTCCCCCCCCCTAATCCCCCAATGGTTGATTTGGTGTCGAAGGTTCGTTGCCTCTCTACAGTCTACGCGAGTACCACGTCCGTAGTGACATCTTCTCAAGGAAGAGGGTTCTCACCTTTTGGCGCAACTTAGAACATCGCCATGGTGATCGGTTCGTTGGGAGGATGGCTCTCTGCCATGTGTTTGTATGGAGGAAGGTCCTCCCGAATCTGGGCTGACCCCAAGACTCTGAGGCCTTGTTGGAGCGGTGGAGCAGCATGGCTCGTAGAGAGGTTATTTTGTGGCTTGAATGTCCGGCTTCTGGTTTGAGGCATGATTTTCGTCGGTCCCATGATGGCGCCAAACTGTTTGTAACAGTGAAAGGAGGGTCCGTTGGTTGGACATGGTGAGGGAGACCGGCCACTTGCTTTAGATTAGTCGGGACGGATGCACCGATCGACTGGGTCATGGGACATCGCTTGGATAGACGTTGCGTGTTGTACCGACACTTTTTTCTCTGACCGGGTCATGTGTGACAAACTGTCTGCACATCATAACTGAACAAAAGTCGTTAGCGGGGGGTTCGAGGGTTTAACCTCTTTGGGAGTAAATGAGGAATTGAATGAGAGGAGTAATTAGTGAAGAGATACCTTACTTGGGAGGTGTGACATGCCCATTTATAGGACTTGTGACCTACACTTTGGGTTGATTTTTCACACGGGATTTTTGTCCCATTCTGGGCCCAACTCTTTGGTCTTATCAAAGCAGTTGGTTTTTGGGTGACCATCAATATCAAATCATAATGTATATCTAAACAATGAAACAAAGTTACGGCTTCGATTCATATTAATGACCTTCGCTTCCTCTTCACGTGTTCAAATCTCAATTCATACCCTCGCGCCGTCCTATCCATGATGTGCCCGTATCGTCCCTTTCCCTTCCCCAATAGCTTTTCAAACTCATTGCATCATGCCCCAAAGACCACCTCATCGCCCTCCTCTCCTCTTTGCACCGCGACCGATGTCTATGCTTGTCATAGGAATCTATTTGTGTACGGGATCGAGAGTACCTCTGTGTATGTTCGTGATTATATCAGGAATAGATTTGGGGGGGAGGGGGGAGGGTGAATAGGCTGTTCTAAAAATTTCTTTGACTAAAAACTGCCAAACAGATCGAGAGTACCTCTATGTAGCGAAAAACGATAATCTGTGCGAATTAGATCAGACAGGAAGCTCTGATTTCAATCAACCAGTCTGACTCAAGAATTCAACAGATGATATTTAATCTATCAACTTATCTACAATCAAACAACCAAGCAAATTTTTGATGTAAAGTTAATATTTGATCACGAATCTTTGTACAACTCAACTGCCAAACAGATAACAATGGAATGTATAATCCAACCCATCAGATCAATGATCAAACGGTGATTAATAAGCGAAGATAAAAGCAAAAATGAAAAACACAAAATTTATAGTGGTTCAATATCAAATCAGTGTTAACTAACTGATTTGAACTTATTCCACTCTTCCTCTTGTTAGCATTGTACTACCTAAGAAGGGAATCCACTAGATCATCTCGGATTACAGTTCAACAAATTGAGTTTTCAGGATCACACAACAATCTTTTACATAGAACTAGATTTTAACAAATCTATCACCACATGATCCCCGTAGGATCAAACAATCACTCATAATAAATTCCTAAAAGGAACACACTCACAGAGTAAGAAAACTTGCACTAATCAACGTCTTCATCATGATGTTCCTGAGAAAACTGATTCTTGATGAATACTTGAAGGATTTCTTAATGAGGAGAGAGAGAGATGGAGAGAGGGGGAGAGAGAGAGAGAGGGAGGGAGGGAGAGGAAGAGAGAGAAACTTTGAGCGATTTGGTTCGAAAATGTGATTGCAGAAGTAAATTCTTTTTTTATTGCCTTTTCTTTGTAATGCTGTGCCTTATGTAGGCCAAGCCTTGAGGCTTGCTCTCCAATCAACCCCCAATCCCCTTTTTCAAGAAGCCATATGACGTGTCTGCTTTAAGTTTAACAAAGTCTTCAATAGTAGATAAACGTCTTAGCAGATATCTTCCAGAAGTCTGATTCAACCCGTCTGATTTGTTGCTGACAGTCTGTAGACCTTCTTGGACTTCTATGAGAAATGATGTGATCACAACTTAGCCGATACTCACAAATTCACTGTCTCAGACACGATCTCCACAAAACCTACAAGACTTATCTGTGCAGACCTCCTGTTCTGTCTAGAGCATCCACTGAAGACTTATCTGACCTTATAATAGCTATTCTACCCAGAGCTTTTACCATTCTGATTGTGGCAGTTTGATACCCAGTGTCCGATAGAGGTCCTATTCACTTTAAGCACTTCAACTAAAATTTAAGTTGAAACTTACTATTCTCTTGCCAATGACAACGGACGACACACTGCCCTGAGTGTGTGTCGCGGTCCCCTTGGCTCTGTTCTCGATGCCGAGCGATGAGTATTTCAGAAACTCATCGCTCGTAAGTTGCGTCTCCAGCAACTGCATCTTGAGCTTGCAGGGCATCCAGCGTACCCTGTCCTCCCTTCCCTCTATGATGGCGACACGGACCTTGTAGAACGTGTCCCGCACACGTCGCTTGAGCGTGTCCTCCCAAGCAGCTCATACCTGACGATCCAAAGATGAATCTCATGTGTACTGAGCCTGAAATGTGAAGATTATAAAAATAATTATAATTTCTAATAAGAAACATTATAAATATAAAAAGAAAAGGATACATAAATAGAAATAGCAGACGGTATTACAGATGGAAAACATACCGTGAACCAATCGAACATGCGATCCCGTGCCTCGCGGGGAACCTGGGAGTAGGTAGTCCATAAGGCCTCATAGAAGGCGGTGAATGATGCTATGATAGCCCTCACAACATCACTATGGAAAAACCTAAAATAAATGACACAAAAATAAAGAACAAACATAAGATAAAGCCTAAAAATTTATAGTCATGTGCGAATTGAAATATGTGTGAATGAAAAAAACATTACCAGTGCGTGTCCGTGTGCAGAGGAGAACTCGGATCAACATCTGGACCTCGTGTTCGACTCCCGCGTGAAGAAGAAGGTAGACCAGAGGTAGATGCGCGAGGAGAAGGCTCATTTGTAGCGGGCTGCACTGCTAAGTGATCATGGCCGGGCGCGACACCGGCCATGATGTCGAACGGATCGTGACAATCCAAT
>JAOVYX010001545.1:0-12555 GCA_035668315.1 Drosera spatulata | reverse complement strand
GTGTAAATGAGATGTGTCGACCATTGTGCTGTCACCGTGTCAATGAGATGTGTGCATCTTGCATTCCCGATTATGTCATGTGGGCCTTGGTTTTGTTTTCACTGGATCTAAAATTTGTTTTAGAGTTCATTCTGATACCTCTAAACATGATCAAACAGATCCTTTATTCAAGAAAAAAGAAAACGGAATGCATCGTGATTATATGATTAATTGATTATCGAGATGCTAATCTCAGCAATTTTCTTCATATCTTACATAACCAAAAAGTTGTAGTTTCTCACGAAATGATACAATTAAAATGTTTTAAATAAACATGTGATGACGAAAATCCTGTATCAGTTTCATGTTGTCTATAACAGGAACCATTTTCCCTTAAAGACCAGGAAACAAGAAAAAGTAATTTTTTGGAATATGAGAATATTGAAGGCATATATATAACCTTCTACTAATACACAACAGCAAGACCACTACATCTTTTGAAAGTACAGGGAACCATGCATGGATGATCTGAACATAACACAGAAGCACCATAAGAATCCAAATTCCGGGCTTTGAGCTTCACACGACTTAATAGACTAGGCAGATCATCTCATTATACAGTGATCAACAAGATCATAACCTTAGTCGAAATATAATTTATCTTTGAAGCAATCCAACTTCACCGGGAACTCATCGATCTCATTCCTCCAAGGATTACTCAGGTCCTCATCGTGATCAATGGTCCTGTTCGCACGCCATACAATGCTGCAACACTTGAACCCTGATCCAAAAGCCAGCTGCCACACGTGATCGCCCTTCTTGATCCTCCCTTTTGCCTCGCCATATGCCATGACATACCAGATCGAGCTGCTGGATACGTTCCCAAACCTGTACAGTGTCATCCTAGATGCTTCCATATCAGAATCAGTCATGTTCAGGCTCTTTTGGAGCCCATCAAGCACTGGCTTGCCCCCAACATGAGGGAAGAAGTGATCGACAGCTCCCATAAAGTTGGGAATATATGCCTTGAAGACGAACGTCTTCTTGGACAGGGGGAACATACTGATAATCATGAACCTGATCATCGTGTTTGTCAGGAACCTGATCTGGTCCGAGATGGGGAGGATCAGCGGTCCTAGCATCGCAAGGTTGGTCGTGATGGCCTTGGATGCTTCGACCACCAGGTCTTTGGTAATTGTCACTCCTCTTAGTCCCTCAGAGTCTTCCTCTAGGAAAACACAGTTGTATGCAGCATCTGAGCTCGCCGTATGATTGTGGACAGTGTGGATCAACTCGTATTTGGAGGAGTATTTGTCCCTAGCATGGTTCGAGAGAAGGATTGCAGCACCGCCTACACGGAACACACAGTTGGCTACTAGCATCAATGGTTGTTCCCCTTGTAGAAGTTCTCGGTTAAGGTCTCCGTGCTCACTACCAATGCATAACAATCTTTACGGACCTATGAAAGATGTTAGTATGAGTGAAGGGGCAAAAAATAATATTGATCACCTTGTCTCCCTTCTTATAAGAACAAATAAGAATGAGGAAAAACTAATAGTCATAATGTATTAGCGCACTTAGTTAATTATGCTAACTAGTGGCTGTATAAAATCATTCCCTATACATGCATATGCATATCAGTATACCTGAAGAAGCTGCTTTGCAAGTTTGATGGCTGAGAGGCCTGCCGTGCATCCCATGCCAGAGAGGTTGCAGGCCAAGACAGTGGAATTGAGCTTATATCGATTCACGATCATGTCAGAGAGCGAAGGCACAGGGCAGAAGATGCTGCAGTTGGTGATCACAATCCCTATCTCTTCAGGCTTCACGCCTGTCTTAGCAAAAAGCTGATCCACTGCTCCGAAGAGCACAGCCTCGGCTTCCAACCTTGCTTCGTTGAGACTGATCATAGGAGGCTCCCTGAGCAATGCCTCGGCCATGTAGGATGATGGTCCAACCCCTACTGAATCAGCCAGCTTCTTTATGAAGTCCATGATGTCCTCTGTGTAGTGCGGGCAATAACGGGTGATCTTGTCGATCAACTGTTCGCTTGAGAGTTTCATCGAAGATTTCGCCTTGTAGCATGACAAATCCACCAAGTAAACACTTCGTGATGCTCTCGACTTCAGATAGAATTTGAAGATAATCGCCGCCAAAATGGCACTGTACAGAAGCGACAACATGAGAAACATGATTTGTTAGCCTGGGGTTCATGTTTGCCCTTTTTTGGGGGGTTTATAGTTTCAGAAACTCGCTTGAATATTTGGTAAATCATATACCATATGCTACTGCATAGAATGGGCTTAGTAAATGATTTGTGGGGTAATTCTCATCATTATACATATATTTTGCAATGGATCTTGCTCGAGGCATTGAACTCAAACATCATGACACAGAATCTAGAACTATCGTACCAAGAAAAATAGCCATCTTAATGTAAGATTTTGTTGGTAATGCCCAATATGTGCGCAAAATCTTGAATGGAATCTACAAAGAGATGTTCATAGAATCATAGTGATTGCCTGATCGGTGTCTATCGATTATAAAAACTGCAAATATTTTGGAAATATTTCATGAGTGTTCTATGAATGAGCTGATTGAAATGCAATGCAATAGAAGTAATTCATATTGATAGTTGGAGTGATGAAAGTCGGATATAGAAACAAAAACCAGGCACAAAAAGCCTTATACTCCCTTCGTCCCATTCAAATTACAACAGTTTGATCCGACAAGATAATTTATGTGTGTGTTGAATTAATAAATAATGATAATTTTGTCCTTGTGAGTGTGTAAGATAAAGGAGTGACAGAAAAGAAGAAAAAAAATGGTGGTGGGTGGATTGATCTGATATAAAGTAGGAATAGTTTGATATTTTTATGTGAAAAAAATTAATAAATAAGAAAATATTATAATTTGAATGAAACGACCAAAAAAAATATATTGCAATTTGAGTGAAATAAAAGAAGAGTATAAAATTATGTATGGGAAAACAGAACATTGAAACCAATCTTTTTTGGTGTTTCATTTGTATGACTTTGTCTCTTCAGTCCTAAAATCCATTCTCAATATCAGAAAAGCATTAAACAAGAAAAAAAAAACTCAAAAGTTATACCAGAGGTAAGTTTGATCATGTTTTCAGTTGGTCGAAATGAGCTTTTAAGTTTGTCGAAAAAAGTTAGGGAGCTCTAAGCAGTTGAACAAAAACTTGCGCTCTTTTTTATTGCTATTTTTTAAATACTTTCAAAAAATCACTTTTTATCTTGATCTCTTGATCAGTATTTTTTTCATTTGTATAATTATTCACTTTTTAATCGAGCCGTGAATGACCCACCAAGGGAGACAAAGCAATCTCAATCACCTATATTCTCCTACACGACTTGAATTTAACAGTATCAAAAAAACCAAACTCCAGACTATCATCCTTCCTATCATCCTAACCAAAAGACCTCAAGTATGAAGTGAGAGTAAAGGTGAGCAAAAATTTCCCAAAAGATCGGACCGAATCGAAAATTGGCCTGAACCGGACGGAAATCTTAAGCAAAGGAACCGAAAAGTCGGTACGGACAGGGAAAAACTTGGGAACCGTACCGAATGTCTCGAACCGTACCGACATGTGAAGGACTTCATTTAGTAATTTAAATATACTTCATTTTGGTTAAAGAAGTAGATAGAGGTCAACTAAGTTTTGTTGAAGATGTGTTGCTATTGTTCTAATCATGTTTGCTCTTCCACTGCTAGGTTCTTGGGTTTGTTATTCTTTGTATAATGAGTGACAAGTTTGGGATGTATATAAAAAGAAAAGGGAAAGAATTGTCATCCCCGTATCATAGAAAGTTTGTTCCAAAAGAGTGTTATCACTAAACCTCAGCTAGTGTTTTGATGTATTGTTGCTTTTCCAATGGTTTTTGAATTCTTTGTTGTGCTCCCAGTATGCTGCTTTTGCTGTTGAATTGGTTGTTTAATAATTTAGGTAATTTACCTTGTTGGTATAGATTTCTGAATTGATTTGCCGTTGATGATGGTAGAATTTATTGTCATCTTTGTTTTACACATTTGTACCGTACCAACCGAATTGAAAAGCCGAGTTCTCGTATCGGAAAACCGAAATATCAATACCGGGATGGGATAAAAGAATTTAAAGAATCAAAAAAGTCATTACGGAATAGAAAATGGCCCGATATCGCATCCACTCGTACCATGCACAATTCTAGTCGAGAGAATGCAGCATGTAAACAAATGTCGCAATCTTATAGAGTAAACAAAAAACACAATTTTTCCAACAAATGTCGGAAAAATGATATGTATTACAATAACAACGTACTCGAATATACGTTGATGAAAATATATAATCAAAACTTTAATATGTTTTATAATTAAAATTTGATTATATACGTTCAATCAATTATAATATTAATTTTCTAATATATAATATATTTTTTTAATTTACAATATTACAACACCGTACAAACTAGCTACTACAGCACCAACTGCCCACCTCTAATAAAAGCACCAAAAATCAATTAAAGCAAAACAACGAACTCGAAGCGAAACCCTTGACAGAAATCGATCTCACCTGCAATAGCGATAACTGGTCAAAAGGAACTGATCAATGTAGACGCACATGATCCGCTGTTCCCAATCCTCTATTCAACGCCATAATCGGTCGCCGTGAGAGAAAAGAGAGATGATTGAAACGGGTACACATACAGGCTGAGGAATTGTGTTTCGATTCCACTGTTCAACGCCATTGATGCTGCTGATTGAGAAGTTGTTACTGTAAACGACCGAATGCACACGCGAAAGAATGGGAGAATAAAGTAAACGACAGTAAAGTAAAGGGAAAAAAAATGAAAATAAAATATATGATTTTATCTTGTTTTGTTGTTAATTTCAAGAGAAAAATTTGGATTATTTTATTCTAATGTGTTTGTGAGTTGAAAAAAGAGTGAAATATTATGTTAAAATTACATCTATGTCCTTAAATAAAATAAAAAACAAGGATAATGTTGAATTACATTAAAGAATGTTTTTGTCATTTTATTCATAATCTTTTTCTTTTCCTTCAAAAACCCTCAAATTGAAAAGTTAAATTATGAGGGATAAATTTACCAGAATTTTATACTTTCCTTCATTTTCAAAAGAATAAAAAATTCACAAAAAAAACCCATAAATTAACTAATCTTTCCATGATCCTTTTCTTTTCATCCCTTCCCCTACACTCGTTTTTACATCTCACAAACAAAGTCCTAGGGTCATGTTTGGTACCCAGGATAAGGGAGGATTGGAACTAATATCTGCTGATCTTGTGTTTTGTAGAAAAATAAGGACCTGAATTACTAATCCCACCTAAGGGGATTACACTTCTAATCCTTTCACTATTAATATCATCTTTTTCATGGTATTATTAATCCCTTCATGCAGAATAAATATTTCAACACTAACCGTTCGTCGATTGCAACCTGACCGTCGTTCCATCATCGACCACCGCCTTATCAATGGTTGACCGTCGAGTGTCAATCAACCGCCGTCGACCATGCACCGTCTTTGTCGATCACGGCCCGATTCGTCGACCCTCGCCCGATCGTCGATGGCAACTCAACTGTCGATCGCTGATTGTAACACGACCGTCAACCACCGTCCGACCTATTGTCGACGATCGTCACACTGCCAACGTCCGACCGTCATCTGTCGCATGACCGTCACCCAGCGTCTGATAACCCAACCGTCACCCGATCATCGTCCGTCGTTCAGTCACGCCCAGTTGATCGTCGATCGTCGGCTGACGGACTATCTCCCGTCTATTATTTATTAATCCCTTTTGTATCAAACATGATTTATAATAAAAAATAGAATAATTAATCTCAATATTAATAATAAAAAATTAAAAATCTATTTATTAGTTATTCTATCTTATTCCATCCGTGTATCAAGCGCGAGCCAGGGGATTCCCTTGGAAACGACCATTGGCAGTATAGTGTTGAAGGATGTTTCTTGGTATTGGGCAGAAAGATGGGAAACCGGGCCTGTTGGCCCGTTCTGATGTTGGAGCAGATCTCCTAGTCCAGGCCCACGAACGTCAACCCTAACCTAGAAATTCAAAAGGGGTGATTCCACTTTGGGTTCAAGTACAACACAGTGTTCCTATCGTGAACATGACTTGAATGAATTTGACTGAAATGTAAACAACCTTAAAACTTTGGACTGACTAATTTATCCGGAGCTCAGTTTCAATAGAACAAAATTTTTTTACATAAAAGTGAATGGAAAATTGTTACTTCCTTCCATATTACTATGAACGTTGTAGTTTTTTTGGACGAAGGTAATAATACATTCTATATATTGTGTACACTCAAACAAAATTACTCGTATTATTCTTTACGTTTCAAAATAAATGTAATAATTCACTTTTTATATTATTTAACACGTGTCTTGATTAGTTTTATAATTTAATCTATTATTAATATTTCATGATAATTTTATAAAAAAAATTATGTTTTATTGTTCCCTAACGAAAATTAATATTTATCTTGAAAAATTTTCAAATCCAACTGTTATACGGATCGAGGGAATAATAAAAATTATTTGATTAACTTTTATACTCAAACTTATTTCAGCTGAACAGCGTAGCATGGCCTGTAGAATATGGGACAGTGACCCTGGACGTGCACTCCTCTGCCTGCTGTGCCGATCGTTTAAATTAATCAACACCCCAAAGGTTCACATAGCAACATAGGGGATAGCCTAGCTATATCAAACTACTTTATATAGTCCATCACCTATTTACTGTCAAGTAAGATTAGGGCACTAAAAACAACGGCCGAAGCCCTATACAACCCTTTCTACATCAAGAATCCATCACCAACCAAAATGTACTCCTCTGCCTGCAGTGCTTTCAATTGGGATCATGAATTCAGCTCCTATTACAGTACAATTTTAGAATCACAAGCACTGCGGAGCTCCCAAACTACCAAAAAGATTTAATGAAGATATAAGAAGCAATGCCACCTAACCGTTATGTAAGAGTGAATGTGCTGCTTATCTATATACATTTTTGTTATGTATTAGACCGTCGGACTAAATTTATTATCGATGACATAGATAATATGTATTATTACTATATACGACAAATGTATATCCTTTCAATTTTATTCATTTAAAAGATAAAAATCGAAAACAAATAATTCTATTTCATTAAGACATGAAATTAAAACAGAAAAAAAAGAACAAAAGTGATATCAAACCGTCCAAAGCATACTTGATATAGGATCCAATCAAATGCGGAGTACAATCATTTGTTAGGAAAAAGACCTTTCTTTTTTGGTTTTTAGGGGATTTCTTTGCTTCTTCCATCCCTCTATATATATGTACATTACCTTAACAAGAAAGTATGTTCTCCTAAATACATATAAACTAACAATAGAGTTGTTCTTCTCCGATCCTCTCTCAAAATCCATGCAACCCAAAAGCCCTTTGATTTACCCAATTACTCCCAAATCTCTAGCATATACTTTTCCCTACACATACACCATATACTCCAATTCTATCTATCTATCAAAATCTATCTGCATAATTCTACCTTAGTGATATTCTACCATATGGCATCAACTTTAATTAGTGGCTCCATTAACATTCTAAGCTCTACAACATATAAATCTTGTGACATAACAAGATTACAGCTCCTCCATGGGGGAAACCTATCGTCACAAGCCTACTTCTGTAGTGATCAATATGGTCGTATTGGCTGGTCGTCGAGCTGGGAATCAGTTTCAGTACTGAAAGCACGCTGTGGTCGGGATCGTATCAATGGAGTGGCGTCGACCATGGAGTTGATCCATGGCAGTAGGGTGAATGGTGGTTTCATTGCGGATCATGTCGAGGAAACACCAATGAAAAGGGCTCAACAAGTCAATGCCGATGATGATCATGACTACGACAACGACGATGATGATCATCATATAGGTGATTTCAGTTCAGGGAAGTTGATAGATTCTGGGTTGATATTCAGGCAATACTTCATCATTAGATACTATGAAATCGGTCCTGACAAAACCGTCACGGTGGAAACTCTTATGAGTCTCTTACAGGTACGTATATTGACTCAATCTCAACATTTTAGTGATCCGGATTCATTTAGAATAACACTGCATACATCATTTGTTTTACTATATGACATATATCAATTATCAAATATGTTTTATCACATCATTCTGTTCGAGAACTTAGATGTTAAGTTATCACCGTCCATTTTATCATAAAATATTTTTATACCATTAGTATTCATAATTTTGACCCCCTGACTTACGGTCATGGATCCGCCACTGATCACTCCTATGACCCACCATAACTATAACTAAACATTTTTCGGTATATGATTAATATAGTATCGAAGCTTGAGTCCGCACGGAGACTTGTGCAAATCCAATAACTTATTTGATATCATTTCTATATTTGATTTTTTATTTTATTTTTTCATTGTATAATGAAATAAAAATGTTTGTTTCTAATTGCTATTTTTGAAATGGATGAAGGGAAGCAAAAAAACAAAAAACAGGAAAAAATAATTTTTAATTTCTGTCTTACAATTCATTTGAGTACAGTATTCATATCCTATTTTTAAAAAGGAATTTTTTCGTAAAGTGATTTTGATTTTCACAATCGATTTTTTTATTTATGTTATTGGTTTTAATTTTTACAATTTTGAATAGGAATATCAAATAGAGCCCCTTAGATTTTCGGAAGTCTCACAACATATGTCCACTATTTTCTATAATGAATTAGCTTTATGTGCTCGTGAAACTAAATGTACCGGTCAAAGTTTTGCATACAATTTCTTTCCAAGACTCTGCTTTGAAAACAACAAAGCAGACATTTATGGCGACCAAGGTTCATAAGTGCATTAGAACCATTTATTTCATCTCATGAAATATCTGCTGTTATTGGTTTATGAAGGCAGAGTCAGTAGGCACGTTGTTAAATATTCAACAATATTTGAATTTATATTAAAGTAAATATTCAGTATTTGAGGCAATATTTATTGAAGTGATGAGGTCACCATCAACTGTGTCGGGAAATTGCCAAATTGGTGATACTTCTCAGAAGCCTTTTAACTTACTGTTCTCAAAAAGTGAATGTGCACTTGTCTAAAAGGAACGATGGAAAGTAATTGGACGAAAAATTAGTTGAGCTAGCCATGATGGTGCATGGATGCATCATGTGATATATCCGAAGTCGCCACGCAGAGTAATTCGTCCTGATATTTAAGCTCATTTGCACGGGTTCGTAAGCACTTTATAACTCTAATAATAACGACTTAAAACAGCAAAGCCATCAACCATAATTTATACTTTCAAATTTAGGGGAAGCTGTTTTTGATAGTCGACCCGTGACCATATAATTAAAGGACGCAATGTTTATCAATCATCAAGCCAATCTTTCTTGATTAGTATCGATATCTTTCACACAATTCTGTCTTGAAGTACTCCCTCCGTTCATCAAGTCATCAACATTGTAATTTAGATCAAAACACATAAATTAATAAATCTTAATTACAAGTATAAGTTTTTTTCAATAATGAAATTTCATTTTTGTCCTTATCAATTTTTGAAAATTATATTTGCATTGAATGAATCAAAAAAGAAAGTGTAATAAATTTATGGGTTAAATGGACAAGCAACATTAGTTTTCGCATAGATTATCTTTTACGACAGATATTTTGACATTAATCCAACCCCTCTAAGGACAGAAAAACTGGAACGAAGAGAATATATAACAATATTAGCGTCACCATATCTTTTCATATTCGTGCATTTGAAATATAATAGTGTTACTAAACATACTCCTAGTATATAGTTTGTCATAGTTTTTTCAAAAAGAAAAAAAAATGAGTGCAGGAGGCAGGAACAAATCATGCAAGAACCGTTGGGCTAGTTCACGAAGATGAATTGGTTGCCAACAAGAAGATGAAGCAAATGGACCTCGTTTGGGTTGTGTGTCGAGTGCACGTTCAGTTCTCTGGATTTTGCTCTTGGTATGTACATTTATCCTTCATGTTCCGTTCGACACTCAGCTTTACGTCGAATTTGAATAACTCAACAGAAAGATTGGTTACTGCTAACTTTTGCAATTGTTGAAGTTAGTGCCAATTAGTACGAATGATCAAGTACTGACGTAACTCTGAAACTAATCAGGAGAAATGTTGCTGAAATTGATTCTTGGTGGAATATTGGCGGAAAAAATTCACTTCTGAGAGAAGGAATGATTCGAGACCGAGTCACCAAACAAGTCATAGCCAAAGTAACAAGGTACGAGATCTTCAGCTTTTGATCGTTCATGTTGCACGATTTCATTGTCAACCGATCGATTACCCTACATTTATCATTGGATCATTCGAATTTCTGAATTCGTTAACGGTTAAATGTTCCGTGTATAAATGGACCCTTTGCATACCAGTAAGTGGATGATGGTGAAAAATGAAACGAAGAGGTTGTCTAAACTGCCCGAGCAAATCAAGGAGCAGATGGAACCATTCTGGAACCATAAATTGCGTGCATTCAAAGAAGGCGAAGACGACACAGAGAAAATCGATAAGCTCACCGATGAAACCACCGATCTAGTTCGTTCTGGCATAACGGTAATTACAAGCAGTTCATCTAAATTCACGATCGCCTGTGTTTTTCCTGTTGATCTTATGAATCTTGTGTATCACAGCCGAAGTGGAATGACTTGGATGCCAACCAGCACGTAAATTATATCAAATACGTTGGATGGATATTGGAGGTATATCAAATACGTGAATCATATCAAAATTGGTTTCTGTTTCTGCGAAGCTCATCAAAACGTCTTTGTATGCGCAGAATGTGCCAACCGGTGTTTTGGCAAATAATGATATCAAAAGCATAACTTTGGAATACAGAAAGGAATGTCGACAGGGCGATGTGTTAGAGTCATTATCAAGAATGAAGCAGTCGATCTCTGATTCTCCTGATCTTGCTAGCGTTGCGAATATGGAGAGCATACATCTTCTAAGAAAACAAGACGACAAGGCCGAGATACTCCGTGCAAGGATTTCATGGCGACCAAAGAACCGAGTAGCAGATCATGTGGCGACCTGATGCCACAGAGAACCATATGTGTTTCTCCCTGTTGAGAAAAATAGGTGAAGTAAACAGTGAAGCTTTATCGGTCGTATATGTATATGGGTAATAAATCATAGTACTTGTTTTAGTTTGTGTTTCGGAATACCAATCGGCTGATTTCGAGTAAGGAGCTAAGACAAGAGTTTCTAGCCCAACAACAATTGTTAACGCAGCAAACACAAGACGGTTCTGATGTACCTTTGTTTCCACAAGTAATCTGTATCTGGTTTCTGTCCCGAGTCTCTTCTCCTAAAGTGAAAATCTCCACAAGCGATGTACTGCAACATGAACCTAAATCTCTCTACGCAAGAAAATCACGGTGAACCAAAAAAAAAAAATCAACAATTTAGACAAAGGGCACTTAAAACTAATTAAAAAAGTGGCTTTCAGAATACCCAATGCAACTCTGAAGTTATCCATACAGTAGGTCTCCTGGTCACACAAAGTACAGAACTATTGAAATGCCAATTCCGGGGATAATGTGGTCAGCGGCAAGGGGTCTATTTTCCACGACTAATTACGTCACAAAATCTCTCATTGGAGATGCTAAATCTCATCCAGCATTACCAACTAATCTTTCCCTAAGCACTGATGGATAACATCATTAAATTTCGATCCTCGAGTCTCGAGCGTTCCCATAACCAAAACCGGAACATAGCAACTGAATCAAACCCCTGAAAATGGATACATTGAGGCACTTCATCATTATAAACTTTAAGATCCGTTAAATTGAACACCCCAGATGGATCTGGACCCGCTGCTGTTACAGCAAGAAATAGCAGCATCGAGAACATAGCAACAGCTGCATCTAGTCCTGCACGTTGGTAATAGCAACATGATTAAATGAAAATCCCAAACAAGAGAAAGCCAAAGGCAACATAACCCTACATATCAGAGACATTCCAAACACAATCACGATGGCATCACCATTGCAATATGCCACAAGTTGTTTAAATCATCTTCCAAAATCAGTTATAGTATCTCTTTGACTCAATTTGCACCATTCATGACAAGAACTGGCAATTTCAACATGGGTAGAGAAGGGCATCAATCTCCCAATAGTCTGTCTATTATAGATTTCTTTGTACCCTTAGTTCTCAAGTTGGAATGGCAACTCCTAACACCAAATAAGAGAGAATACGCACTAGCAAATAAGTAATGTTTAGCAGCAACAACAGTTGAGAGAGTAAAACAGAGTGTTCCTCTATCTTTTCATTCCTTGAAGACGGTCATGAATTTCAAAGCGACGGGAGTAGAGGCAGACTTTACAAGAACAGAAAGAAATGCCAAAATAAACCTCGAATTGCTAGCACTCAATTTGTATAACTAAGCATTTTTAAAATACCTGTTCCATTGCTTCAGCCTGTGTATCATTCTCTTGAAAATCAGCATCTTTGGTCCCAGATTCAGATGTAGGTTGGCTATTTGTGACCACGCTGTC
>JAOVYX010001544.1:0-12557 GCA_035668315.1 Drosera spatulata | reverse complement strand
CATTTCAATTGGAACGTTATTCTTGTTCATGATTGTTCTATCAATTTTCGCAATCAATTAAAATTGAATGTAAAAGATTGGAACGATCGCACCTGAGATGATGATCACCAAATTGCAAAATCCAAATGGAAAGCCGCTGTTTTAACGTCTTTCCGTGGACTTATGTATTGGCTGAGGCGAGAGAGACCTCACTTGGTCCCTTGGAAGGTTAAAGACATCTGCGCAGGCCGTCTATACCCTTGAATCACAATGTGAGGATGGAACTTTCACGTTCTTCAAATCAATGCCTACCACAGCCCTGCAGCCCCACCATTTTCCTTTGGTCCAAGGCACTGTGTCCAAGCTACTTTTCCCCTGTGCTACCCTTGGTTCACAGTTTTAAAGATAATACTCAACTGAAAAGCTGAGAGAAAACCAAGAGCTATAAACGATCTCCTCTCGGCGGAATTCGAAACGATGCCGGAGTACCCAAACAACACAGAAGTCAAAGCTCAGCAAGCGTCGGAGATTGCTTTGAGCAGTGAGATTTCCTTGCCGTAGTCGGTTGTCTCCGAAAGCTCAGACTCGACGACGGTGAGATGAGTCGCCAATCAACACCTTGGCGCAATACTCAATCTCGGCAAACTTGAAAGCGATCCCCAACGAATCAAACAAAAAAGAAACAACGCACAAGCATCCGAGAACGCCTTCAACCGCAGCCCAAGGTATCTAGATTTTATTGGTTGTAGATCTAGATTTTTGTTCATGTGTGGCGGCTGCGGATCTGGGGATTGAAGATGGGCGGCAGCAGGTCTCGTCTTCGTCGTGTTACGTGACAGCGGTTCGGGGATTTATCCCACGTCGTCGGAGACCAAAGGATCTGGCTGTAGTGGGGATTCCAGTAGCTGTGGCGATTGCCGGGTCTTGGTGGTGTTACTGGGTGGCGGCGGCTGTGGATCTAGGTTTTCGTTTTGTGTATGTTAGCCTAGCAGTGACCAGATCTGGAAAAAATTTTTTGTGTGGCGGCCAGCTAGGGTTTTCTAATGTTTCAAGATTGTTGAGAGGAGTTGAGAGAGATTTGCTAGGCTTGAAACATTACACCCAAGGCATCTAGTTTGGAATGTCAAGGCCGTTGTCTCCAGGCTAGTATATATAGAAGGCTAGGCTTACAGTAATAGGATATTTTAAACTATTAAAATATACCCTATCTACTGAACACGAATCTTATCTTTATGACGTATATTGGAAAACTTATATTTGGGAATATATTATAATATTCCTCAATAAATATAACAGCTTATCCACCTACACGATATTTAATTTTCCTTCAAGGCTTCAGCTTAACAATCATATAAGAAAACTGTAGTCTCGTTTTCGATCATGCATGTCCTAAGTTTTGGGCCACTTGCAAAAGTTCAACTTCTTGATCATTGAACTCTTAAATATCCGTTCCACTGACGAGTGCTGACCCATATGAATAACAATATAAACTTATAATTAACAATGAAGCCGAAGTCAATTTACGATGATGAGTAAGTTTGTTGGAACGGCCATACTAATGAATTTATTGAAATGGACTGGTCAATTCCAGGAAATATGAATAGCACATCAAAGGGAATGAAAATGATTCCGAACAATAATCTACGGAAAAACAATTAATGGAGTGTGCAAGGGTAAGCCAGCAGCAGGATCAGCTTACATGAAGGCAAAGTAATCAAATAAAAAAGGCGCTGAAGTAGCAACACCGTTATTTTGTGGGAACCAATTAACAGGACTCGTTCGTCAATCAGACAAGAAAGATATTTCATATATCATCACTTCTTAACGGTCCCTTCCAAATGAATATACGATTAGCTGATACTTACTCTAATAGTAAGAAATTCACTATATGGACCAAAGAATTCAGTAGTATCTATAAATAAGACAGATAGTTTCTAATGATTCTACACAAATATCTATACCTACTCTTTCAAATAACAGAGAGGCTCTGCTTTCTGTGGGCTTTGCCGCAGACAATGGCAGCGGTTAACTGTTGAAATCCAATAACTCAACATTATTTGTGCACTTTGAACTGCTCTCATGATAAAGTGATCTGTCCCCCTTTTTCCAATACATTATAATCACACGCCTAATCTCTTCTCCTGAGACATAATTATCATAGTAGGTCATGATCCAAGTTTTTATCTCCTCAGATAACCTTTTATGCTACCACCCAAATTCTCTATTTTACTCTGAATTGGGTGCTACAATGAGGATTCATGACCTAAATATAGGATAAAGTCGGCGACCAACACCAGTATAAAGGGATGCCTGAGACTAGGCTAACAGTTGAAAACACTACGAGACAAGATAATCTTATGTTAGAAGTATATCATATTCAATTATAGATCCTCTTATAAAAGTGAGTTAGTTCTGATATTAAAAAATTCCCCAAACGATCATTTAATCTCTTTAAATCAAAAATCAAGATATGATATAACTCTTATATCCCATCTAAAAGTCATTCATCCACCTTTATAAAAACGGCCAACATACTTGTGTCACAATAATGTCCAAAACATTGATTTGTTAGCTCATATGTCGAAAACATAACCCTCCTACCCCAAACTCCTCCATAAATCTAGCTTTTCATGGTCCCCTCAACACCAAGCCTACACAAAGGACCAAGTCTAAGCAATGAAAGACAACATTAATTTCAATAATTTACTCGTTTGGTTCTCAAACAATACATTAATTGAACATGGAAACAAAGGGGGAAGCATGAGATGCACTTTGGTCTATGTATATAGCTTAGGGTAATGTACTTCAGGTCGGACATCAAATTAAGGGGATGCTTTGGACTGATGAGTGATTAGTCATACAAACGACAACATTATAAAAAAAAAAACGAAAACAATGTATATGAAAGATACTTAGATATCAAATTTAACAGATTTCATAAAAAAAATGCAAAACTACGAGTTTTAAATAAAAAAATTGGCATAGATTAATTGTACTGACATGTATCCATAATAACGAAAGTCTAACTTATTATTTTCTCTGTCTCAATATATATATATATATATAACACTGGAATGTTTCGAGAATGAGGGGAGAGGAGTACAAATTTAGTTGCTCAAGGAAGAGCAAAGTAGAAAAGGAAGGTGAGGAAACCAAGCAACATACTCGATTGAAAACCCCTCAAAGTGGAAGCATTAGAATATAGGAGTACTTGGGAAATCAAATATTCGGTGCATGAATCTAGTCAAGATCAAAACGTTTTGCTATCAAACCAATGACATCAAATCTTATACTTTATAGAAACTTTGCTCTACCCTATGAGATTAGGATTACTTATAAGGAGGATCCAACATGAGGAACAAACATCATAATTGAATTGGGTCATGGGAATGGGAATGAGATGCCCCAAAAAAAGGAACAAATGAGAAGGGAACTCATGGAAGTTGCATGTCTATTGAGCATGCTTGGTTTGCCATCCTATCTCATTCACATGCCCCAACATCACTCAAGTTCATCAATTGAGCTTTGGTTTTTGGCATAGAAAATGACTGGAAAACCTAAGACCGAATCCGAGCACACCCAGCACCCATTAGGTCAATACAGCCTGAATGATCTCAAATAGAACTAATAACTATCGATAACTATCGACGATATGACAACAACATATTGAACATAAGAGTCATATCTACAAGGTCAATAAACCGACGTTACATCCTTTTGATTTTGGCATTTCTCACACCTAACATTAGTGAGAAAACACTTTTACCATTTACATTAGGGATTGGTATCATAATCTTTTTGATTCACTAGTATGGTTGTCATTAGTGTTGTTGGGCATAGGTTTCCCCTACTAGCCAAGATAACAATTGAAAGTGGCAGATCACCAATCATCCTTTCCCCTCAAAAGGAAACACACATAATTGCCACCAACAATCCTTTTCCACCTTAAAAACCCTCAATTTTCAACATATATTCCCCCTTCCCTTCCCCTTCCCCTTCCCATTCCCTCCTACCATTTCACTTCCCCTTCCTCTCCCATTCCAACTTCCTTGTCCATTCCATCACTTGATCCATGGATCATCAATCATCTACAAGCTCTGTCAATGGCTTCTACAACTTCCTAACAAGAGGCATAGATGATCTCGAAAGAGTCTTCGTCTCGAATCACTTCATGTCGATCTCGTTCCTACAAAGAGCGCTATCCCTTCTCCGATCGTTTCACTCACAACTAACCCTTCTCGTACAAAAGCTCCGGTTACCCCTAGGAGAGAAATGGCTGGACGAATACATGGATGAGAGCTCTAAGCTATGGGAAGCCTGTCGTGTTCTCAAAGCTGGTGTCTCAGCAATGGAGGATTTCTACACTGGTGGTATCAATATCGCCACTTCACTTGATGGTCATCGCCACATTAGCCCCCAGCTATATAGACAGGCAAGTCACCTGAATCTGATCATCAAGTTACCTGAATCTGATCACACATTATACAATGAAATATTAATGGATCAAATTCATTTCTGACATCTTTGTTTCATGTTGATCCACGAAAAGGTGACGAGAGCGATCGGGCGATGCCAAAGAGAAGCAATAGTATTGGAGGAAGAAAACAGGACAATGATACAAACAAGGACACAGTCCCTCTCATTGAGATTCGACGAAAGGGTATCCATAGAATCAAAGTTCAACGAGTTCTACGGATTCAGAGGAGTCCTATACGCGATGAGGAACGTTAGCTCGCTTCTTGTGACAACCCTCCTATGTGGGCTGGTCCATGCCATGCCAGAATCAAGTTTCCTAAGAGGAGAAGGATATGAAGGCTGTGTGATCTTTGGATCTGCATTCACCACATCAATGGAGAGACTACACCAAAGGGTGGCGACCGAGATCGACCGGACGACGACCATGAATAATGGGAGGCAAGGGGTGTTGATGTATGAGTTTAGGAGAGCCAAGGTGGCCATGGATGAGCTGAAGGGAGAGCTTGAGAGAAAAGGAGGGGCAGTAATGGAATATGAGGTTGAGGAGAAGTTGGAGAATCTTGGAGGGTATTTTGGGGATTTGAGAAGTGGGGTAGAGAATATCGTTGGACAACTTGATGATTTCTTTGATGAGATCGTTGAAGGGAGGAAGAGGATCAAGGAATTTTGCAGTTTCAGGTAGAGGCACAAGAAAAAAACAGGGGAAAAACAGAGAGTTCAAAGGTTTCTTTTTTTAATTTTATTGACATAGAAATATCGATGAAACGAGAAAAACAAAAAATGAAGGGAAAATAGAGATTGGAAGAGGCTTTTGGGTTGATTGTAATCTAATCAACCTTTGATATTCCATTCTACCCCTTTGTTTTTGCAGTTAATTGTATTCTCTGTTGCTCCCCTATTTCATTTATCCTACTCCTACCTGGAATGCTTCAAATGTTGAAGACCACACTACCTAGAATTAATAATCTAGCGGACGTAAGACTGTTGCAGCTCGTAGATCTGATAAGATAGTCCTTAATTCTCATGAAGTCTTTCATATTTCTAAAATGTTTAGATTCACGTACTTAAAACAAGAACGACAATGGAGCACATAATTGCTAAAAGAGTTCTTTCCGTTTACCTTTTATCAAGAGGATTTTGGTTCATTATCTTGGAGAATCAAACTAGTTGCCTACACAATGTTTCTTTCAGCTTCAAAAGGAAAAGCAAAAGGCATAAGAATAGTAGAGCAAGGAACCTGCGATATGGTGGAAAGAATGATTCTATCATCTGATGTCAGGACACAATGATGACAATATTGACATTCAAAAAATAAAATTCTACTGTAGAAAAACACAATGGACCGACCTCAACATATTTAACATGAAAATCCTGATAGAACAGAGTCGTCATATTACCCTGGAAAGGCAAGAACAGAAATTTGAAATGCTCCCTCAAGTTAAGGATGGAGCATCATAATCATTGAACAAGCGCCAACTCTCATGTCTTCAAAATTCATGATTCCAAGCTATGGAGTTTTGGTGCATACCATCAAGTCAATAGCGGATGAACTTAGTGGTTTAACTTTTTACGTCATGACGATGATGATAGTACATCATTACAAATCACTAATTACTTAGATCCATCTATTGATTACATTGGGCACCTATGAATAGTGTGATCAATCATGTTCGACTAATCACCTACTTAGGAAACCAAAACTAATGAGCTATATTTCTCATATGTTAATCTAAGATTGAGGCTTGATGATAGGGCACTAGTGTCGGAATCAGATGCAATAGGAGACATGTTCTTCATAAAAGATGACTTTGTATAAATCCAGGAAAAAATGATTCCTTCTTATACCAGACCCTTTCTAGTTTGTGCGGATTATAGTTATTAAATTCTTCAACCCATGTTACGATACGCCTGATAAGAACATCATATGCTATAATTAGCCGAGGGACAAGAAAGCGGTAAAAGGAAGGGCAACTTGGGAACATTATTGAGATAGGGTCTTAGTGGTATTGGTGATTTATACCAGTAATCATGATTTAATACGTGCAAAAGATTAATCAATCCCTACAATGATGAAAAAGAGGACTGGGTTTTCTCCCCTTTTATATAAACAGTACGAGTAGAAATCGCAGCTAAAGCAAAGAGGGAAAAGAAACAAAAGAAGGAGATCAGATTCTTGGGTTTATGCCACTTTGGATACAAAGAGGGAAAGAAAAAAGAAGTTTTGTCTTTCTTTTTGGGTCCTATACAAGAAAGCATTCTTTTTACCGTTTCTCTGCTTTCACTTTCAAGAGCAAAGCCAGCTAGCAACGAAATGAAAGTTACACTGTTTGAATACAACATCAACACCCTCTCCTACATCTACTTCGATCAAAAGACCGAACGTTCGGTTGGTCATAGATTGATTGTATGATCATTTTTGAGTCTCCTCGGTTCTGCATGTAAGGACGTCGAGTTTATAGATCAGCTTAATACGCATGATCTCTTGAAAATACAAGGCAATTCCTATTTTCACGAACAGTCTTTTATCACAAGCTTAAACTTATTTAGAAGGATCTATGACAGTAACTATTGGCCGCACCTACATATGTGGAACAAGGCTTATACTTATGCAACTTAATGCATGCAAGCCTTTGGACGTAAAGCGCCAGAACATGTTCAACAACACTTTGACTTCCCCTAGTGTTTAGGGAGCGGTTTCAGATGCTTTAGACAACTGTGAGCACACAAGTCTCGACCAAAGCATAATCGCCAACACCCAACATAATAGACTCAAAACAGGAAGGACAACCAAAACCTAAACCTGCAAAAAGAGGGGGGAAAAAACATGATTGAAAAAGATGTGCAGGATAATCTGAAGCATAACAAAATTGTATTTGCTCACCAAAGTTTCAAACAAAAGTGATTTAGAACATTTGCAATCAACATGATCGGTTAGAAAGCAGAAGGATAAAAGGTGAGCGATCTCCACAAGCAAACTCATAGTGACCATGGATGAGAATATACTTGAAGATTCACCAAGAGAGACAATACCTGCCGTTCGCATGATTACTCGAGAACCGGGCGACTCTTCGACTGAAAAAAGCTTACACCGTTGATGCTGCAGCAAACAGCTTCAATCTTATTGTCTTCTTTGTCCATCCTTGTTGAGATCCATCTTTTTACAAAATTTCTTTGGCACCAGGAGCGCATGCATCTCCCTAACAATGAAAAAAAGAAAATGCAGCAAACAACCATGATTTGCTTGCTTGAAATGATTCAAAATGAGTATGGATTGCAGTCACTGCAAAGGAAAAAGCATTGCTAATAATCATTGATGATTCAAACATCTTTTTTCAAGGTGTTGTTTCAAGTACAGTGGTTCCTATGCCATTGTCTATTGGCCAGCAGAATCATCGTCGCGTAGCAGAGAATTGCAAAATAGAATCAAGACCAGAATTTTGAACATGCTATTTATAGTTTTCGTTTTTGGTATTATGAGGGTCACCGTGTTTATCCAGTGAATGAACCAAGAACAACTAAGATTCTTCGGATTTATCTTGCCACAAGCAGAGTATCACACTATCGGTAACGGCTAACACCACTGTCATTGATAATTACAAAGACACCAGTCACAAGCAATAAAGAGGCATATTCGATTGAGATGCTACACGTCCATGCTCTTTCTGGCAAAATAAGGAAAAAGGTTCATATGACCGTTTCGCCCTTCGCAGAACTACAAGTCCGAGGTTTGATACAAAGATGACGACGACGGCGGCAGCGGCAGTTGAATCAGCAAGAAGTGCTTATTTATAACATGAACTCTTCTCACCAGTTTAACAAGCCAGCAATTGAACGCCACTTTTCCAAGCAGTCAAGCAGGTGTTGATAAGTGCCTCAACAGCAAAAGAAAAAAAACATACAGCAGAAAGACATACTCATAAGCTTCGATTCGGATGTTGAAAAAAAGGAAGCAGGAACAAGGCAGCTATGGCGGCAGAGGGGGGAACAATTAAACCAGAACGGTTACCCTGAAGTGCCTAGGAGACTTGCATGTATAGACAGCTACAAATAACATTGCCTTAGATCTTAAGAGCAACTATGATGTCGTTTAATAATTAAAAATTATCCCAGTTCCTATGCGGTCATCAAGCACATCTAGGTCGTACGCCGACATAGACATAGATTGAGATATTCATATCCTACGAGATAGGAATCACAATCAAAACCAAGCGGACCTTGGTGCAAATGTATCCCTGTCTAGCACGTCAACAGTGACTGCTCGATTTCAACTGTTATTTGACCCTGGGAAATCAATTATGCTAGATAAAGGTTACCAACAGAAGAGTATGAGGATAAAGGCATGATGCTGCTTAAACAGATATTGACTATCAATTGAAAGAGCCGTGAAAAGAAACAGCTGCAAGTCTAAGCAGATAAAATCACATGCAGCTATGAATCTCAACTCAAGGATTCAAGAACAAGACCAGACAAGGCAGAGTATTATCAGAAAACACATTTTTCAGCGAAATTCACCTCTTTCATTTCATTTCATAGACCTACTCTTGGTCTAATGAACAATAATAGAACTGAGCTTAACATATGGATCTTATTCAGAACTCGACCATATGAAATCCTAGCAATTTCCTTGATCCTCACCGTGCAAGTATATCCATGATACGATGAATTAAACGCAGAACTACTTCACCATTCATCACTTCAGACGCAGCTCAACAACGACATCCGAAATCACGACAATCGCTTAGAATTCTTGCTATGGAACCACAAGTTACCACATAGATAAACACTCGACTCCAAGGAAGCTTAGAAATCCGATCAAGTTTAGGCCTCTTGAAAACCCCTAATCTACGGTCAGCCTCGGCCGATACAACAACACACCTGATCAGGCGATCATTATTCAAAACCCTCGTTGATTCACGAAAAATACCACATGAAAACTACATATCATTTACATTGACGCAACCAGGATCGAATATCGATCCAAATCATAATTGTTAAAAGTTAGGGTTACATTACATACGATATAAGACAGGAAACTAACGAATATACAGACCTCTCAAGGATAGGAGTAGAAGCAGCAAAAGCAGCGGCAGCATCGGCAGCAGCGACAGCAGCGGCAGCGAAATCGGCGGAATCGGCCGGCGGGTTGAGGCGGCGGCGGAGTTTCCATTCCGGGGAAGAAAGCGACCGATCGAGGAGGTCACTGGTGAAAGTAGCGTTGGATGGTCGCGACTTTTCTCAGAAATACGTATTCCAATTTCCACGTATTGATCGAAGGGTGAAACGGTAACGTCAAGATTTTTAAGTTTATGAAGTACCCTTTTAGATTTTTGTTGATAATTTTCACAGTTAGGTTTTCCTTTCACTAGAATGCCATATAGTTGTTTTTCCTTTGGCCGAATTCGTCTCATAGTTTATCATTTGGGTCATAATACACCCCCATAAAATGATAGAGCCTTCATTATCAAAAATAAACTTAGATCCGTGATTTGGATCCATATATCCGTATATTGTCTATTATGAATTGTTTGTTAAAAGAGATTTGATTCGTATGGTTTGTGAATTCAAGATTTATTGATCTTACTCTTTCATATCTCATCCCATGAATCTGGTTCCCTTGCAGGAATGATTTTTCATCGTATAGATCAAACAAGCATGGCTGTATCCGACTTTGATCTTTCCCTGATCAGTAAAAACCTAACCTTGATACAATAAGCAACAGGATTATACTAGCACATACATCTCTGGTTAAGGGCACTTCCCATCCACCCCCAACGTTGTACACTATTCAACGATCCAGTCCAACTGCCTTTTAAAGACCCTTCACTGTACTCTCCATTATCAGGAAGGTTTCTGTTTTTTCGGCCACAACTTTTCCTGTGATAGCTGAGTAACGCGACCGAATGATTATATCCCGGAACGCACCTCCTAACATTCACTAAATCTTCGATCTTCCCCTACGTACTGATCCAACTAGGCTCGGCTGTCTAGTTCCACCTTGTTCAAAACAGGAACAAATGTTCGATCCCAACTCAAGATCAATTGTTCGCGACATAAAGCCATACGACACCACTGACTAATGAACAACATTCCCCTCGATTCTTTTCACCCAAGCTCGAAGCAGAAGCATTGACACAGAACAAACAAGCAACCATACATTGTAGATGATATTAGAGATGATACTCAACATAACATAATACTGTCAATCCGCACACATTCTTCTCGTTACAACAACAGCGCTCATATCTCGACCTTAAACCCAAACTAGCGCCACCCTCAGGCGCTCTGAGCAACCAGCATTACAGCTCAAGGACGGTGAGGGCAGAACGTAACCAGATAATTCCCACGACTACAGGTAGCAATACTCGTCGGATCATCAAACGCATAAGAATACGCCCTAGGACACGCCGCCTTAAAAATTCTAGAATAAGCCGTCGGCTTACAGCTCTGCGGGTTCCCGTAACTCCCTGTACAACAGTACCTAGGCGAGTTGAACGCGAAACAAGCGCTCTTGCATGCAACAACTCTATCATCCCGTTCTTTCACCTGCAATCCCACCGGACACATTGCATTCAGATCGCTAACGCACCCCGTCACGCTACATTTCCCTTTCCCCGCCCCACCATACGCCGTCATGGACAGAGCGAGATTGTAACCGTCAACTAAACTAACGTCGTAGAAGTCCTGTTCTTGGCCGAGGGTGATCTCGGCCAATGTGGCAGGTGGGGTCCCGCCGAGGCCGTGGCAGTAGAGGGACCCGCCGCAGTCCCCCGTGGCGCAACGGCCTCGGCCAGAAGAGTCGAAGGAGCAGCCGTGGCGGCCCCAGATGCGGCCCGACCAGAGGGCCGGGAGGTAAAGGGTGGTGGCTTTGTAGGGTTGGAGCTCGAAGCCGCCACGGGCAATGATCGGGTGGCCGGCGCCCGGTTGGATTCCCGGCCAGACCGGGTGCCGGCACCGGTTCAGGAGTGACAGTGTGGTCGCTGATGTTGCTGTAAAATGGGGAAAGATAAGGTGAAGATACGAATAACGTTAGTACTAATAGTTTGTAAAATGTCACTCAAACATGGCATGTAAACCAATTTCGACAGGGTAAACAACAATCAACGTTTTGTTGATCCAAGGGACGAGGACAGAACCTGAAAGCTTAATTAGTCTATCTCTCAGATTCAAGTTCAAGATAAGAGAACATGAAGCACTATATTGGAAGAGTTCTGTTTCCCTTATGAGTCATTTATTACTCGAATAGGGAAATCGATAATTGAACTAAAAATGGTTACAAGCATGCATTATGTTTGTTTCAAGTTTAACTGAAGCATTTGCTTGACCGACGTGTTACAAACCCACCAACAGTCTACCAGAGATTAGTTTGTAAAGAAATTGGAGAAACTGCCAACTTGGTACCTGAGAAGTAAGTGGAGATGATGGAAACAAGGAGAAGGGTCATCACAAGATTTGATTTTAGAGTCGCCATTGATTGATGATGAATCTGGGAGGAGTTGTGAGGTGAAGGGTAGGGAGAGGAAGTGAGGAAATGGGGTGAGATATTTGTGTCTTGGGTGTTGAGTGAAAGCAGATGCATTGTAGTTCAAGTGCAGACAAGGTTTTAGCTAGAAATGAGTGAAAGATGAAGACAGTGAGAGAGAGAGGTGTGGTGTGTGTGTGGGGTGGGTGGGGTTAGGTTCTCAGTGCCAATGCAAGTAGCTAGTCGGCTACTAGCTCCGTTTGTTTATAGTTAATCAGTTTTTCTTATTTTTAATTAAAAAGATCTAGATGTTTATTATCACTAGGATTCGAAGTTTCAAATCTTATTGTCACTAGATGTTTAACATATCGTTCTCGACAACCATAGTTCAAAATGATATAATGATCATATTGGTCTAAATGTTGCATCTCATCAGAGTCGTGATAACACGGTTAATTTCTATGTTGGGAAGAGTGGATGTGTCAGTGCGCGGCTCCAAAAAAGAAGAGAGCTCCAGCATTCTCATGCCATTGGGGAATCTTTATGAGTGAAAAAAGACGAAGAAACTCATGACTCCTGCATTGAAGTTTTGTCACTTTTTTGACTTTGTTGTTTGCAGTGTTGTACAATCTGCTCTGCCGCT
>JAOVYX010001543.1:0-12557 GCA_035668315.1 Drosera spatulata | reverse complement strand
GCGATTCTTCATCTTTTTACTTCAATTTTCCACTCCAATCTGCCATAAAACCATAACATACAACAGTACCAACATTCTAAGGCGAAAAAACATTTAAAATACAATTTAGACAATGTAAAGGGAATAAAAACAAACGTTTAGAATGATGAAATGATGTGTGATTTCATACACATTAACGGGTGATCTTTAAGGTAAATAATCACGAGTCGCACGCCAAATTCTTAAAAAGATGGATGCCAATTGTCACGATTTCAATCGTGATGATGAACATTCTCATGATGTCCAAGAAATATTCTCTCTTCCTAGTTCTGCTGATTAACAGATTTGCTTATCAAAGTTCTCAGTATAAATAATAACATTCCTCAAGTGAAAGTTTGTGGAATTTGTTACAATATGGGACATCCAACTGATTCTTGTGCGATGTTCTAAGAAAAGTAAGCTAATGCGTGGGATTTTTAGTCCCACCAAGTCAGACAGGACAAAATCAACGGAACTATAATGCATATCAGCCTTGAATGAATCATCCAAATTTCCATTGGGGAGGTCAAAATAATGCACCTTTTATTCCCCAATAACAAAATTTCCTTTTGAATTTTATTCGATGTTCATCGTTAAGAGTAAATAAATGTTCGTTGTTATGAATATAAAGTATTAAACGTAAAGAACGTTAATTACGAACATTAAAATTAACTTTAATATAACGTTCTTTGTTACAATTATAAATATTAACGTAACAACATTAAATACGAGCGACGGAAAGTAACTTTAGTATAACGTTTGTTATTACGATACAATTTAAACGTACGAACGTTAAGCTTTAATAAAAGGACTAAGATGTTATGATAGGGCGAGAATTAAATGTGGGTAATTTTATTATCGATAAATGATTTATACGAACTACGGATAAATTATATAATTTATTGGGATAGTTTGAAAGATATTTGTTACCAAAAATTATAAAAAGGGATAAAAAGTAAGGTGAATTGTTGAAAAGTCCCAAATGCAAGTTTTCTTTACGTTCTGATCCCACTTTTGTTTTTACAGTTTATATGTATAAAAATACAGTTCACATGGCATGATATGCAGTTTGCAGATCCAAATGGGGATCAAAACATAAGGAAAACTTGTATTTGAGATTTTTTACCAATTTGTCTTTAAAAGGATCCCCTGGATTAAAAAAAAAAAAGGTGGGGCCCATTGATTATTTTAAATCTCCCTCTCCCTCACTTTCTTAACCCGACACATCTTCTCACCTTCAACCTCGCCACCTACCGTGATCACCTCGACATCTCCATCACTCACTCCTGTCTCCTCCTCGCTCCACCACCACACACCACCAGTCACCATCCTCCACCATCCCCAACAGCCCCGTAGCTCCCCACTTCTTTTTCTTTGCTTCACCATGAAACCCGGTGATCCACCATAACCTCCACCATCGCCACCGCTGTTAGGAAACCCCGACGACCACCACCTAATCCTTGTCTTTGTCTCCCTTGTCTGCTGGAGAGAAGCCCAACTGTAGGCCTCCATGTCGTCCCCTCTCTCCTCTTCTTCTTCCTCCATATGCACAACCACCACCATCGCCCAGCACCACATCCATCGCCTGTCTGGCTGCCAGAAACCACTGGCTGAACATCACCACGCCACGATCAACAACCCTACATCTCCCTCAGATCACCAAAAGAGGCAGCCAAAACCTTTTTACCCCACAAGCAACCTTTCTCGCCTCTCCTCGCACCACTACGCAACCTAACACCATGATCCGCTTGCACCACCTCCCCACAACCATGCATGACCCCCTCCTCTAGTGACAGTCATCAGGAACAACCACTAGCCCCCACGATGAGTGAAAGCTCTACTGCTCCACCTTGACTACCCTGTCCTCTTCCTTAGCTAACGATTACTACACAGGTCTCTCCAGCGATATTCCAAGCACTAGGGAGCCACCAACGGAGGTGGAGACGTCCAAGGACGTGGCAACTAGTAGCTGACAGTAGCCCGACAGTGAGTCGTGGCGTTGCCTTGTGATTCTCTCGGTTTTACGTTACTAGTGTTCGATAATGTCGGGAGGATACCTAACCCATTTCCTGATCCCTTAGGTACTATTTTAGTGATGGTGGTGGTCGAGGATAATGGGTAGTTTGGGCGATACTACGAGGATATGATCGGGTTGTTTCATTATGCGTTAAGATCATGGCGGGAAGTATGATTGGTTTGACTTAGAAATGGGTGAAAACGGTTAAATTATATCAAGGTGGGGTGTTGGGACAATTGTGCATAACCCGGGGTGCTTTATGGGTTTTTAGGTTTCATATTAGAAATGAACACGCATGATTGTACGCTTTTTGCATGCTTACATCAATTATGGTGATCTATAAAAATTTATCATTAAATCATGATACTTTCTCGATTCCATATATTTTGCAACATTCAGTTTATGCACGCAAATTTATATCTACCTCCTTCCTCCTCCAACTCTAATTCTCAACCACACAATATTTTTCTCTCCAGCTATTTTAATTCCTAACCACACAATATTTTCTATCAATGAAAACGTTGCGAAAATTTTGGGACACCCCAAAATGTCAAAATAATGCAAAATCAATGGGACGAAGGGAGTATTAAATACCAGGGGCTTAAGTTATATACATGGGAGTGATTGGGTTGGTAACGAGCCTCACTACATGATCGGGAATGGGGAAAACAATATCGTGTGCGTGCAATGTGTTGTTGAGTATGGGTTAAGAAACGAACTATAATATATACTATTATAATGTATACATCCTCTTATGAAATAAATAGGAAACAACGTTAATATTATAAAAATAAAGGACACGCGGACGTAAATCATAACTCAAAAATGATAAAAGCGAAGAACTCATGAGAACCATTGTAAGTCGATCCAATAAGGGTCTTGTGTCGAGAAAGTTGTTCTTGACGTCTCTCTTTGAATCCAAAAGGATCGTTTATCGAAGTTTTCAATAAAAAGTCATCGATGGGGATCATTGTGGTTATCAGGAAAATCTGGTTGTTAAGGATCTATTTGTGCTAAACTCGGGAAGCTGGGCCTAAGCTTTGGAGCCCAGACGCTATAGTACTGGACTTGTGACTTTTTGGGCCCTGGTCCTGACGCGAGAACATGCACGGACCAGAAACAAGAATCCCAGTTAGTCGGACCCGAGGTGGTGATCCTCGAGGACCGGCTCCGATGCCTAAGTCAGTATCAATCCAATAAAAGGAGATTAATGATTGAGTAAGGTATAGAGAATCTTACCTCTTTGGATAGTAAATAAGGGTATTTATAGCTCCTATTCATCCTTTCAATGACGGACATTTGTCATTACCTTAGAAAGTGATTGACTTAGCCATCCTTAAGGTGCCATTTGGCCTTTTCTCATAAGCTCTTGGCCGAATGATGTCGGGCCCTTTGTTGGACCATTAGCCCTTTGTTGTTCCCTAGATTGTTGTCATTTTATGCCATTAGCCCTTTGTTGTTCCCTAGATTGTTGTCATTTTATGCCAACACTTGCCCGTCAGGTCTCGAGTTGGAGGGTTCAGGTTGAGAGCTTAGTGAGATCAGAACTTCAGCCTTAGACCTTTGAGCTCTTGGGGCCTTTACTTGGGAGTTTTTGGCGGCCCCCTGGCCTAAAACATCATGTTGACCGACATGGTCTTCTTCCGGTCCACTCCTTTAGGAACTGACCCAAGTTGAGCAAGAGGATAAGGTCGAATCTCAATCGATTTCAAAACTTGAGGTGAGTAATATGGACATCATAATAGCAGAAGTCAACTCGTTGCATTGGTACTCGCACCATTAGTGATGACGTCATTATGGTGGAGAAAATGATGGCGGCTTGGTGATGTGTCGGATTCTGAGTGGTTGGCTTGGTGGTTTCCCGCCAAAAGCTCATGGAGGGTTGGGCCCATCCTCTATGTAAAGGAAGGGTCCCCCCTTTCTATTCCACTTTCTCTTTCTTCATTTCACACAAACTCTCTTGAACTCAGCTCTCTCCTAAACTCGGTGTTTTTCTGCTAACTCGGCTCCTTTCCAACTTCAAAGATGAATTCTCAAACTACTGGCTTCGAATCCAAGGAGGAGGTCAGTTTGCATAGGAAACCAAGGTGTAAGGAAAGAGTCCAACCCCTAGATGATTCCAGCATGACGATGCCTTCCACTCCGGGGAAGGGGACGTTCTTGTCCTCTTCCAGTTCGGATGAGGCAGAGTCTTAGGCTAAGGTCGACATTCATGTCACGTCCTCTAAGGTACCTCGGCTTGGGAGAATGTCCTTGACACTTCCGAAACTAAGTCCAAGGCTGCTGAGGCCCAAGATGTTGGGGTGGTTCCTGAGGGTATCCATAAGGTCGTCGAGGTCCCTGAGGTCGGTCCATCACGGGCTGCCCCCAAACACCCAGAGGAGTGCTTCTCCTCTTACACCACAAAAATTATCGTAGCACTGTACCTAAAATACCGGATCCCTGAGTCTTTCAAATTCTTCCTTCCTCAAGAGAAACACCACAGCACAAACTGAGGAAGAAGAACAGTCTGCAGAAGTACATACTGAACAAGCAAGAGCAGACATGCAGACCACTACTGCACTTGTAGTAGTGCAGGCAAACGAAGCACTCACTGCAGTAGTGCAAACGACTGGTGAAGCTACAGACCTGCAGCAGATTAAAAAACTTATAGAGCAACAATTGATTTAACCAATCACTGTCATTGAGGAAGGCTCATCCTCAAGGACAATTCCTCTAAAGATCCCCGAAGTAGCAGCTTTGCATGACTCAAATGTATCTCTCAAGTTCTTAAGGGGAGGAGCATATGAAGAGCTGCAACAGTTCATCTTAGCTTCAATGATAAGCTTCGAGGAAACTCGAGAAGGCCCTCGAGCTGCATTCAGAAAAGAAATGGCAGCAAGGGTATTCACGAGAAAGGAAATCAAAGACATAGAAATAGCGCTTCGAAACCTTGATGCCTCAATCCCACAAAACGTCCCTACTGCAATAGCTGGCATCACAATCAATGAGATCACAACAGACGAGTCAACTACAACAGTTACAGCGTTCACAGCAGATTAACCATCAACAGCAACATCTTTGGCCCTCGTTCCATATGATGATGATGATGATGATGATGATGAGCCAGAAATAGTCAAACTAAGGACTGATGAATAAATCAAAGCAGAAGAAGAAACTCCTAAACAGAAGAAGAGAATTGAAGAAGCTCTTAAATTTGTTGAAGAGTTTAGGGAGAAGGCCCAAAAACACTGAGTAAAGATTGATGCTCTCCTGGGAAAGTCTCGGAAGGAAGCAATGTTGCAAGAATTTGCGAAGCGGCACAAACACTGGAGGAAAAGGACAATCGTGAGCAGCATACTTGAGCCAACTCTCACAGCAGAAGAGTTAGAGCTTGCAGAAGAGTTGAGGAAGATGGATGAAGCCTTTGCAGCAGATACAGAACAGATCCACAAGGAGGTTGCATTGCAAAGGACCAGTCTGCAGACCACACAATAGCTGACTGCTATGCAAACTAGACTGTAGAAGAGAGCAGCTCCTATGCTGCCTCCAACTGCTCCTCCCAAGAGAAGGAAGACCACAAGGAGCAGCAGACCAAACTTTATTCCATCAGGACCTAAGCAACTATTCAGTGTTCATGCTGATGGATCCAAGACACTAATGGGAGATATCACGGGCATGACAGAAAGAGAGATTGAACAAATGGTTCTACTACAACAACAAGCTGCTCAAACAAAGAAGAGGCCAGCACAACATTACATACTCTTCAGTGGAGTATTGGAGTGGAAGGACTCCACACTGAAGACGAGCAGACACAGACAAGCTCAACTTCACCTAGTTGAGTTTGTTCACTCACAAGAAGTACTGCTAGAGCTAAAAAGGATGATTGACAAGCATGTTCGAGCAGCAACATTGGAAATCCAGGAGTACTTGTCCAGACCATAGGTTGGCAGACCCCCATCTCCAGGAGTTGGGGATGATGTGATGAAGATCAAGGCAAAGACAGCCACATCGACGAAGCGCTAATGCTGCAAGGGAAGGAGCTCCCTAGCAGATGCAGAAGGACACTGAGATGCAGACCAACAAAGCTACGGCAACAGAGCCAATAATAGAAGAAACTACAACAAAGGCGGTAGCAGCTGCAGTAGAGCAGACTATTGAGGTCCAGGAGCAAACTATCTCAGTGTCCGTAGTAGAGATGGAGGATCTCACTGCCAAGACGCTTGCGGACGAGGCAGATTTGCAAACTGTCTCGTGCTCTGCAGTTGAGGACATAGAAGGAGAGGTGTAGACTACCAGAGTTCCCGAAGTTGATGTAGCAGAGCAGACTGAAACTGTTACTACAGACGAGCCACAACCTACAGACGAGTCACAACCTCAACAATCACTCACTCAACTGATGCAGGATATGGGAAATCTTCAAGTGAAGATAGCAGAGGAACCATAAGGAATTCCTACAGAAGAAATGAAGTTTCCAGTAGGAGATGAGCAGACTGCAGAAGAGAGTTCATCACAACGGATAACTCTCTCAACTCTCAGGAGGCGCCTGGTTGGAGGACAAACCATCAACTCAGCACATGCAAGGGGACATCTATCCAATCCACATACAATTCACTCCACAATCATCGTTTGGATTGTAGCAGACAGCTGAAGACCCCCTTTCAATTAAATTCCCCCAAGGCCTGTTGTATGGAGCGATCTCAAATATCCCAATGACTCCATAGACAGCCATAAGGAGTCTCAGACTGGGGATGGAAACAGTAAAGCTGCCATAACACATGGTGACACCAACATCAATCAAAACCAGATCTGCATCTAGGAGGAAGCAGACGGGCAAAACTCCAGAAGCCTCACCCTCTAATGTTGATGACACACTGCAACAGATAGACCAGAGCATTTATGACATCAGCGAATGAACCAAAGATGCTCTTCAGGATTTCTTTGCAACTTTGAAGCCACTTGCAGACGAGATAGCAGATGAAAAGGACCAAAGAGTGCACTACTTCGACGCCTTCTACGATCTGCTTCAAACAATCGTAAGGCAAGCCTAGAAGAGCACAGGCCTAAGTCACCAACACTATCTGAGGACTACTACAAACTATAACAGGTTACACAATGTAAAAGCCATCAAATTCAGGAAGTTGCAGACCACAATTCAGGAAACACAGAATCAACTGCAGATCCACATCCTCAACAACGACAAGAGACTCACTCTCTTGGAGTCAAGGGTGGATTCAGCCCTCAGGAGAGCCACAACTACGCAAAACAGCATGGCAATTGAGCTCTTGGCACTAAAGGAAGCTATCAAAGATCTCACTCAGAGCATCAATGCAAACAAAAAGGGTCTGAAGACTGCAGCAAAGAGTGCAGCTGAGGACACTGCAATAAAAGGTACAGTAGAAAGAAGTGGTGAACAAAGGTCTCAGGAGGAGAGACAACCACAACGGTCTTCAACAGAGCAAATGAGAACTACATCAGAGGGGCCAAGTAGCAGAAGTGCAGCAAAATAGTCTACGCCTGTAGCAGAGGGTCCAAGCAGGAGGAGTACAGAAGAACAACACAGGAGTTCCTCAGAGCAGCAGAAGAGGAGGAAACCAAAGCACAAACGACCAAAGATTCTATAATAGGATTATCCTTCCAAGAGAGGACAGAGGGATTAATCCTTAGGAAAATATAAGTCCTCTTATGTTTGTAACAATTTCATTTTCTTCTTAAAAAGAATTGTTGAAAAGTGATCTTGCTGTTAGAATTTCTTAGGAGTTCCGTTGGCATCAATTTAGGTGAAGATTGATAGGAGTATACAATCCCTCCGTTTGTATAGAAATTGATGAACAAAACTTAAGAAGAAATTATGTATGTAATAGATGCTTAGGCTATAATAGTTAGCTAGGTACTTGCAGACTAGGACTAGAGGTCGTGCAGCAGAGGCATGCAGACGAGGGCTATGCATACTAAGGGGGCTACAAAATTACATGCCAAAGATCAGATGCATACGTCAGTAAAAGTGTCTAAGAGTTCTCATGATCTAGGACCATTCTTTTGTTCAAGGCCAGTTCCAGCAGCAAAGTGAAGTGAGCCATATCTCAATGCAAGTATGCAAGATGAATTTCAGAAGACTGAGTCGAGTGCTGGGTACAGACAAGGCTACACTTGCAGGCTGAGCAAATGAGGTCTAGAAGCTATTGAGTGGGAGCTAAGTTGCAACAGACTGGCTATAGTGCTTGGTGCAAGAGAAGTTATAGAAAGACTAGATATGAAGACTGTGAAGCAGAGCTCATCCAGCCGAGGGTGCAGCAGAGGTTATGCAACAGAGGTATGCAATAGACCTGGTACATGAGTCTGGGTGCGGTATAAGTTGTGCTTGAATAGAAAGGAACAAAAACGAGAAGCTGAGGCAATGGTGATGAGTAGAGGATCAGAAAAGGTGAAACAAGGGCAGTCTACTGTAGTAAAGAAGAAAGCTGTCACTATCAAATCGTACAGTCATGGGTTCTGGTTCCCTGACCCTATAAAAGGGAAGACACAGTGCACAGGAGAAAAGAGGAGGAGTTTGAGAAAATCATGAACATCATTTGAGAGCTTTCAAAGAAAGAGAAGCCTTAGAGAATTGCTATGCATGATCTGAATTGAAGGTTTAGGATTTCTGAAGAAGATTCACTAGTCTGTGAGTGAAAAACAGCAACTGCAACAGAGCACTACAAGATCTAGGTTCTTCATCCTTTAGCAAGAAGAGTTTTGTTGTAAAGGGGTTTTCTTGTAAACCATAAACAAGAAGATAGTGAACCCCCTCTTGGCTTGGCTACACTGGTCACCAACAAAAGACTGGACTAAGCTCCTGTTACTTGTTGGTAACAGGTGTGTGAACCAGTATAAATCCTGTGTCATTTATATTTTTGCACTGTTTTTCATTTCCTAACGGTTAGCTATATATCAAAAGGTCCAAAGAGACTAGTTTTTCAAAGCTAAGGTCTCAACTACAGAATTTTTGCTAACTGCAGTAGACTTAGGTAGTGCAGTCTAGCCAATAGCTTTGATGTGCTGCCTGGTAAAATTTTTAAAATAACCTATTCACCCCCACTGCCCCCAGTTTATTTTGGGAAGTTTCAACAGGGTCCTTTCTGAGCCTCGGGAGATAAATCTCCCGAGCGCTGCTAGGCATCTCGTTAGTTTCTGAATTTTATTTTTTGGTGCGTAGGGGGTTCATGTCCAGGATGGCTTGAACCTTTGTTAGGTCGGCTTCGAATCCCCTACTGGTGATCATGTACACAAGGAACTTTCCTGACTTTACACCAAAGCCGCATTTGGCGGGGTTGAGGCGCATGTTGTAACTCCTGAGGACCTTGAATTTTATCTCAAGGTTGACGGTATGGGTTGGTGACTTCAGGGACTTGGTGAGCATGTCATCCACATAGGTTTCCATGGTCTCTTGTTTTAGGGGTTTGAAAGCTTCATTTACCAACCTCTGGTACGTGGCTCCCGTATTCTTCAATCTAAATGAGATGACCCTGTAGCAGTAGGTTCCTCCTTCAGTGATAACAGAGGTCTTAACTCGGTCCTCAGGTGCCATCTAGATTTGGTTGTAGCCTGAGAATGCATCTATGAAGGATAGGAGTTCATATCCTCAAGTGGCGTCATGCGGCTGATCAATTCGACGCAGAGGGTAACAGTCCTTTGGGCAGGCCATGTTTACCATGATCATATTAGCCAATCAATCTTAAGATTTGTTAAGATTTGCAAAATCCTAATCGAGAGTTAAGCTCATGATTCGATGACAAAGGCAAATCATCAAACACTTGATGTGCATACAAGTCATAATCATCAAATAAAAACAAGGGAAAAGCTAAATCAAGGATGATCTCCACTAATAAGATGATAAAGAATGATCCATAATCTTCCTTGATCTTCTTCCCTCTTCAATGGTGATGATTTAATGATAGAAATGCCCCAAACAATCGCCAAATTCCATAAACATTTAGGCAAAATCACAAGATGTCTCAAAAGGGGAGGATGATAGTTTTATGTGTGGGGGGAGGGGTGACACACGCCACCATCCCATAGCGTCACCTACAGTGCGCCTCCCTTGTCAAGGTGGTCTTTCAGACTATCTCGTCGTGGCCCGTTTCAGCCAGGACCCGCTCGTCCTCCCGTTCAAGCCCTTTTATGCCCGTTTAACCTCCCGTTTTATAGGCTGAGGGAATGAACCTGTGACTGTACTTGATCAAATGTTGACAGCCTATCTGTTAACAACACATGTGACTCCTTCATTAATGTTGACAGATCAGCTTTTGTCCTGATCCTCGTACAGTTTCTCCTAGCCTCAAATCTTCGATTTGACCAATCCTTTGATCCTCATCCAACCTTAACAACTATCTCTATTGCACTCAGTCTGTTGCAACTTAGTTTGCACCAAGTACCGTTGAGACATCGTCTGCACCCGGTCACATCTGCAACTTTGTCTACTCTCAGCACTCCTGCAACCTTTTCTGCAATGCTGTGTTGCCCCTTGTCAACAAGATTGATCCTAAATCTTGAAGCATTTGTAGGTCATTTGCTGTCCATGTATATGTCTTAGCTGCCTTGCTGAAATCTTCCTGCAGTAGTCGGCATCTAGTGGCCCATAATGCTCTCCATCTGTGGCCGTCTGCTCTTCTACATCGAACCTAGACTGCAGATTACTATCCTGATTTTCAACCTAAGCATACTAACTACATCATGGTTAATAACTCTAAGTTTTGTCCATCAATTTCTATACAAATGTAGTGATTGCACATTCCTATCAGAGATGATGAAGGTGGATGATAGATATGAGAAGGGAAATAAAAAAGTGGGAAAATAAAAAAGGATAAATTAGGAAAAAGTTGATGTTTTTTCTTTTACATTTTTTTTTGTAAAAACGGTATCTTGTGCGAATAAAGTTCCTTTTTGGTATCTCCTTGAAAATAAATCTCCAAAATGATATCCCAAGGGAATTTTAACTAAGCTTAATGATTGGCTTATCTACGTATGTTGGCTTAGTGGGCGTTATGTAGATTGACTTCGATCTTTGTCCCTCTGTTATTGGTGTACCCAATATCTTTAATTTTTTGTTTATCTTGATTCCTTGTGGTCCAAACATCACATAATTCCCACATGACGTGAGTTAGGACAATGAGACTAGATCCCTCTTCATACCTGACTCATTATAGGAATCCTGCAACTGCACCTCTTTTGATTTTCCCTTAAACTCGGTCCTCTTTTACAGTGTCTTCTTACTTCTAGTCATATGGTTGGAGCAGCCCCAGTCAATGATCCGTCCTTATTATAGCTCATCACTTAAAATCGTAGGAATATTCTCATAGATATTTTCATGAAATATTCGAGAAAATATTTTAGATCTTACATTTATAAAAAAAATCTACACAAAATATCGAGGGGTTACGTTAAGCATCTTGGGTTTGGGCTTTGTATTATACTTTGGCTTGTGATTGGGTGATGATGTTGAATAGCTAGCTGAGCCTTTGACTGGTCATAATATCATTACTCTTTTCTCTCTCTTGTTCTACTTCTCTCTCTAAAGCTTTCAGTTCATCAATGACGGATCCATGTACAGACAATGGCTTTGTTGACACTGTTGAAGTATTTTAAGTTTGATATCACTCCTCAACCAAATAGGAGATCCAATTATATATATGGGATATGGTGCTATATTTTTTGTCCAGAACCAAACAAAAAATCCATTGTCTTGTTGGTCACTTTGGAGTCAATCAATTCTGTGTTGGGTCTGTGATCTATGTGTAGCTCAAATAATGAGCTCAAACAGGCCCCCAACACATGCTGAGTTAAACAAAAGTAAACCTACACTACTTTCCTCTCCAACAACAACTGCTAGGACTAATATTTGGAGGGTCAAGTCTTGTCTGCAGCTGGTTTTTGGATATGTTGTAGATTTGGGTCTTCTACGTGCTCACAGAATTTCAGATTCATCCGATTTTCATAAGGTCTGTTTTTGGACTGTTTTCTAAAACAGGTCACTGTAGTTTTGTGGTTGTGTCACGCTAGTGTTCTACCACCTAGTTTCAGAAAGATCCAGGTTAATTATAGAGGAGATCATTTTCGTTGATGGTTGTCACGGGGTTAGAATTTTTGCTACCCGCGCGGCACTCAAACTACTCACTCATTCGCTTGAGTTCAGCCTACTCGTCACCCAAAGGTGATGTTTGAGAGCGCAAGAGAGTTTGGACTTGGAAATAAGCTTGTATTGAGAATGACCGTGAGATCCATCGATCCCTTCCAATCGCCAAGGCGAAACCGCATGCCACGGGCCACGCCATCGATTGGTTCGGCCTTCGACTTCACACCCATGAGCATGTCTTGCTCTTTGTCGACTCGAAGTCCAAGTCGCTTTGCCTCTCCCCCCGAGATAAAAACTGTGAGTTTCCCCGGTATCAACCAAGACATGAGTTGTGTACGATCCGGTCACCGCATCCACGTACATCAACCCTTTCGATGAAGACTTCTCCTCCGTGGTCTTCACCGAGTTAGGGATCCTCGATGAAGACTTCTC